>AWOL01S0083894.1:0-11096 GCA_000715115.1 Nicotiana otophora | reverse complement strand
GTTTGGTTGGTTTCGGCATTGGTTGCCGAATTT
This sequence comes from Nicotiana otophora, assembly GCA_000715115.1. Lineage (NCBI taxonomy): Eukaryota > Viridiplantae > Streptophyta > Magnoliopsida > Solanales > Solanaceae > Nicotiana > Nicotiana otophora. The sequence continues at coordinate 11,063 of AWOL01S0083894.1, read as the reverse complement.
AGAAATTTAGAAGTTCTTAGGCTTGAATCCGAGGGTAATTTGGTATTTTGATATTGTTTTGAGTGATTCGAAGGTTCGACTAAGTTTTTATGTTGACATATGACTTGTTGGTATTTTTGGTTGAGGTCCCGAGGGCGTCAGGGTAATTCCGAGGGGTTAACGGATTTGTCAAAGTTGGAAAATGCAACTGAAGTTGCTGCTACTAATATTTCCGCACCTGCAGAAAGGGAGTCGCAGGTACGAGGCCGCTGGTACGCATGGAGGTTCGCAGGTGCAGGAAATGCTGGGCTAGGTAGGATGCGCAGGTGCGAGAAGGCTATTGCATCTGCGACCCCGCAGGTGCGAGACCTGGGGCGCAGATGCGGAAGGAAGAAAGAAGGTTGTCTTCGCAGATGCGGCGCACCACGCGCAGGTGAGCACGTGCAGGTGTGACAGGCTTGCNGAAATTTGGCGATTTCGGTCGGCAGTGGAAAATTTGATATCGGGGTCGGAATGGAATTTCGGAAGTTGGAGTAGGTTTGTAGTGTCATTTGTGACTTGTGTGCAAAATTTGGGGTTATTCAGATGTGGTTTGGTTGGTTTCGGCATTGGTTGCCGAATTTAGAAATTTAGAAGTTCTTAGGCTTGAATCCGAGGGTAATTTGGTATTTTGATATTGTTTTGAGTGATTCGAAGGTTCGACTAAGTTTTTATGTTGACATATGACTTGTTGGTATTTTTGGTTGAGGTCCCGAGGGCGTCAGGGTAATTCCGAGGGGTTAACGGATTTGTCAAAGTTGGAAAATGCAACTGAAGTTGCTGCTACTAATATTTCCGCACCTGCAGAAAGGGAGTCGCAGGTACGAGGCCGCTGGTACGCATGGAGGTTCGCAGGTGCAGGAAATGCTGGGCTAGGTAGGATGCGCAGGTGCGAGAAGGCTATTGCATCTGCGACCCCGCAGGTGCGAGACCTGGGGCGCAGATGCGGAAGGAAGAAAGAAGGTTGTCTTCGCAGATGCGGCGCACCACGCGCAGGTGAGCACGTGCAGGTGTGACAGGCTTGCCGCAGATGTGGAACCTGGGCGTTAAGTGACTTGCACAGGTGCGATTGATGCGACCGCAGGTGCGGTCGCGCGGGTGCGAGTAAAAGGCCGCAGTTGCGAGAATCCTGGGCAAAAGGTACATATTGCACACTTCGCAAATTTTGGTGCATTCTTCACCATTTCTATTCGGATTTGGAGCTTTTGGGAGATATTTGAAGAGGGAATCAAGGGGGTTTTTATTGAGGTAAGTTACTTGAGCCCTAATACTCATATATATGGTGAGTTTTCATTGTTTAATCATGTAATTAGTGAAAATGAGGGGTTAGGGCTTGGGATTTTTGGAGAAGTAATTTAAGGATTTGAAGGACCAAACAATGTCAGATTTTGATGAATTTGGTATGGTTAAACTCGTGAGTGAATGGGATTTCTAGTTTTGTAAATTTTATCGAATTTCGAGACGTGGGCCCGGGGGCCGAGTTTGAGCCAATTTCGGACTTTGGGCTAATTTGATAGTTTTTCTTATTGAATTCATTCCATTAGCATATATTGATAGTATTGTACTGATTGCGAATAGATTCGGAGCATTCGGAGGCCGAGTCCAGAGGAAAGAGCATTGCGGGGTAGAGATTTGATCGGGTTAAGATAAGTAACGATTGTAAATCTAGTCCTGAGGGTATGAAACCCCGGATTGTTGTATCATTTTACTATTTTTGAAGTAACGCACATGCTAGGTGACGGGCGTATGGGAGTGCACTATTGGGGATTGTGACTTGGTCCATCCCGTAGCAACTGTGAAGTTTCACATTTTGTTGAAGCTATATGATACTTATATGTTTTAGAAAGAGTTTCTATAAATTGGGCTGAAAGCCATGTTTTGGGCCTTGTGTTAGTGCTGTTTGGACCCTTAGAGGCCTTTTCTTACTATCCTCTCACTGTTTTCGATTGAAAATCTATACTCAGTCATGGTTATACCTGTTTACTGCATAACTCAGTTTTATGACTCTATTTTGATGCATAAATGTTGTTTTGGGCTGAATGCCCTGTTTTTACCGAAATACCCGAGTGGCTTGAGAGGCTTATGACTGAGTGAGGCTAAGGACCTGATTTGTGAGGATATTTATGGGATCGGGCTGCACGCCGCAGCATGTTTGATATAGGCCGAGGGCCTGAATGATTTATGCCATGATTTGGCTTGATATAGCGTTTGGGCTGAAGGAGCCTCTCTGGAGTCTGTGCACACCCCCAGTGAGCGCAGGTACCTACTGAGTGCAAGTGCCGAGTGCTGAGTGACTGGGAGACATGAGTGATTGTGAGGTATGCCCGAGTGGCGTGAGTGATTGTGAGGTATGTCCGAGTGGCATGAGTGACTGTGAGGTATGCCCGAGAGGCACGAGTGTCTGTGAGGTTTGCCCGAGGGGCTGTATACGAGTGATGTTTTGCCCGAGGGGTTATTTATGATTTTATTATTTTTGCTCACCTTTGCATTTTTCCTCTGTTTGAAAACTGTTGTAAAATATTCTTAAATAATTTTTACTGGAACTGGGTTTAAACGAGATATTTTGATTCAAATCCTGATTTTAAAAGCATGAGGTATTTTACTGAAATTTCATGATATGAACGTTATATGCTTTATTGCTCGTCACTACTGCTCAGTCTTTATTTATTATTATTACTTACTGAGTTGGCGTACTCACGTTACTCCATGTACCTTGTGTGCATATCCAGGTGTAGCTAGACACGGTAGCGGTTGTTGATTATTCTGGTTGCAGATTTTCTCGGAGATAGCAAGGTAGCTGTTTGGCGATCGCAGCCCCTGCTCTTCTCCCTCTTATCTTCCTCTAGTTGTATTTAGCTATTTTTTAGGTTGAGCTAGCCTTGATATTGTTAGGCAGATTGTAGCAGATGCTCATGACTAGTGACACCCTGATGTCGGGCTTTTTTTTTTCGCACTTTTGTTTGATTTGAACTCCTTTACAAAGGTTTTTAAGTTAAATAGCCTTGGAATTATCCTTGAAATGAAAAATATCGGTTTGTTTTAGAATGAGTCGGCTTGCCTAGTACCACGATAGGCGCCATCACGACAGGGGTTAGTTTGGGGCGTGACATGAAGTGCATGCAAAAATTGGATGAACTCCAGTCATGTGTGACACAGTTAATTGATTTCACTTTAGGTGCAAGCTCGTGTCTCCGCATTTGGGCAATTAACCTTCTCGTGGTCCTTGCGCAGGCAGTTTATGTCCCTTCAGGAGAATGACTAAGATGTACTCTTTAAAATAGATTACTTAGGATTAACATCAGGCATAAGTGTTTATACTTCAACCACACAACACATGATTGAAGTGCATGTAAAAATTGGTTGAATTGTGGTCATATGTGACAGAAGTGCATGCAAAAATGATATGGTTAAAGTGCATAAAAAATAGCTAAACTTTAGCCATTTGTGATTGAATTATATGTAAAAATGCATGAACTTCAACCATATGTGGTTGATGTGCATGCAAAAATGCCTGAACTTCAGTCATATGTGGCTTAAGTTGTCATGTATGTGACCTACTAACCTTAGATAAAATTTGTAACTTTTGACATAGATTTTTGCAACTTCAACCTAGTATATCTGAAGTTGTTCTGAAAAATTTGCATACTCCGGCTATAACTTAAACAACAGTCCCAAAATTGATTATTTGTGTCCCTTGCCCAATTCCATTGACCATCATTGCTCCTCCAACCCATCATTTTGCCCATCGTCCATTTTCTGCAAAAGAAAAGAAAAGAAAATAAACAAGATATACGCCCATTATTTTTCTTTTTTATTGTACTTTCTTCCATTTTTTCCCCTATTCCCAGTTCGAAAACTCAAGAAGTTAGCTTTTCAACATTTTTCGTAATTCATCATCAACTGGTTTTCTGCCTGTCTCATATTGTTGCCTGTGTGAGATATCATTTACAATTTTGATAGTGAGATCACATCTTTGCACTTTTGCCCTGTTAAGTGTTCGAATCACATCATCCAATTAAGTGGGCGTTTGGACATAAGAATCGTAAAATTCCAATAAAAGTGAAAAGAAATTTCAAGTGAAAATGATATTTGAAAATTAGAGTTGTATTTGGACATAAATATAATTTTGAGTTATTTTTGAAATTTTGTGAATGATTTGAGTGAAAATTTTGAAAAATAATTTTTTGGAATTTTTCAAATTTTCGAAAAATTCCAAAATTCATCTTCAAATGAAAATTAAAAATTTTATGGCCAAACACAGATTTCGAAAAAAAGTGAAATTTTTTTTAAAAAAAAGTGAAAATTCTTATGTCCAAACGGGCTCTAAATATGGCGTTTGAGACGGTCCTCTTATCCAGAGATTATTTTCTAAACTATTGATGTCTAGCCACTGCAAAAAATCGAATATGTCAATGCAATCACGTGTTCGGATCTTTCTGGCTCTTAATGGTGTCTAGGTCCAGAATTCTTACTAGTTGTGATAGTCGCACCATTTTTGGTCTTTAGAGGATAACACAAAGTTGACGATGGAACACATTTCGAGCATAATTGTTAAGTTTCTATTCGCAAACAGATTTTCTTTTTAAGATCAAGAACTGAGATTATAGAAAACGATAAGTGGGTTGTGTTTGATTGTAAGATACAAGCGTAAGGATTAGTAGACACCAAGAGATTCAGCACCGTCGAAAGTGCATCGGAAGGCACTGGAACATTTGAAAACTGAATGTCATTGAAATGGCAAGTCGCCTTTATATACAAGTGACTATTCAATCAATTTAGCATGTCTTACATGTGACTATTCAATCAATTTAGCATGTCTTACATGCCACCAGAGTTTGTAAAATTTAAATATCATGCTCTATAAAACATACACGATACAGCCAAGCACATGATCCTTTCAAAGGAAAAAACTGTACTTTTAACAGCAAGAAGAGCAAAGCATACATAGTTTCATGGATGCACTGTATTTCTAATATCGACTTGCAAAAACGCCTACTGCTGTAAACAACCAAGAAAAAGTAGAATATGAAGGACGCACATGGAATGCCATGAATAAAAAGTGGAACCAGCACTATTATATGCACCAAAAAATATATGAATGAGATGGTGTGCAATTTGACTGTAAAAATACATGCAGTAAATGCAGCTAGAATAAGACCAATACAATGACAGACCGACCCGGAAAAAAAAAAGCCATATGGAACAATATCAAAGGAAGCTTTGGCTTTAAGTACGTGACCTGCCAAAACTTAAGGACTCACATATCCTGTCCCTTAAAGCCCGTGGAGAAGATGGCAGCACAAGGATGGCATGGGGGGTTTCTTCTTTGAAAACAAGGTAGACCCACAAGAAAACCAACAAACCCAGCAGCTTGATCTGTGTTTCAGCATATAGTAGCAACATACCCTCCCATCCCGATATACCGAACCAGTAACATAACACCCAGTGCTCAAGAAGTGATCATCCCCCCCCATCGCAAACTCAAGAAGCGGTGCATCAGTAAATGACAACTTGAAGGTTAATTGCTTCCGTTGTCAAGAAAATGGCAATGACTTGGCATGAATGCAATCTTGGACCTGACTCAACGTAACCATATGCATGCAAGGACTTCTAAGGAACAAGTATGTACCAAGTGGCACAGCCTCAAACTGAAATAGCACGACTGATGGCCATCTGGGCCCACTCAGCGGATTCCTTAATGATATGGTCATCTGATGACAAGCATTCATTCAAAAAGTCTTTGCATGAAAGCGATTGTTGAATCAAAGAACCAGCATTACTGCCAAGAGTATCTGCTAGATCTCCCAGAACCCCAATAGCTGTTTTCATCACCAAATCATCCCTGAAATTGTCAAAAAAATGGGGCAGATGAAAAATATCAGACCACCAATGACTTCTAGAGCTAAAACGCAATGTAGAATCAATCATGCAATACTTACATGTCTTTCTCCACGTAAATGCTATCAAGAAATTGCAGGATATGAGGTGCATAAGGAATCAGCAGCTGTGTTTTAGGTGAGTTTTTGAAGCCCTGAAATATGCCAGAATAAGCCTCCAAGATTCCATTTCTCAGAAGATTTGTATACTCTATCATCTCATCATCAACACCAGATGTGTGAGTGGACAGCTCTGCAGCACTCTGAAGCATAGGCATGGCATACATCAAGTACTTCTCAAAATTCTCTCCTATAGCCAAGGCTATGTCACCAAAACATGAAAAGATTGGAGGTTTCACAGATCGATGCAGCTGGTTACTTGATAGATCCTTGAGAAGCTGAGTCATTATACCGTCACAATAAGGTAGGATCTTATCTTCCAATGCTCTGCATATATCACCCACGACACCAACTGTGACCGCACATACTTGGTATTCCTCAAAGTTCTGGAGGCCCATTTCGAGGTACTTGTAAAATTCAAGCATGTACTTGGCAAAGTCAGGGCCGGTTGCATAGGCAAGGGCTCCAATAGAAAGCATGGCTTCCTCATGCACAGTCGCACTTCTACATGCAAAAACCCTGAGGAAAAGATTCATGATCTGATCTGCATACTGCATGAAAACATATTTTGATGGCTCTGATGCTCCTAGTTTCTGAATAATGACCTGTAAGCATCCACACAGAAGACCTTGCAGCTGACTCTGCTTCTCTCGCTCATCAGTTTTAAGCTTTTGAACCTCAAGAGTCTGGTGGAGCTCCATCATAATGACGGGAACAAGTTGCAGAACCATGGGAGCTGTTTCATCTGTTGAACATCTAACAACTTCGTTCAACGTCTCATATGAAGCAGTCCTAAGTCGCGACTCACCAGCATCTTCTCTGTGTGTAACTGTAAGAAGAGATTGCACAATTTCCTGGAAAAAAGGTGTCAAGGAAGATGGTATGCCCACATCTTCGTAACCTTGGGAAAGAAAATAAAGAGCACCGCAGGCTTTTTCAGCAACATTTGGAGCATCCTTCATACTCTGAAGTAGAACAGTTACAATCTGCTGGCAGTTTGCTGGAGTAATAATTGGAGTCTCAACTGTTGAACCATGAAGGAACTCGAATATCCTTCCCAGTGACCATGCCGTGGTGTCCTTCACATGTCTATAAGGATCCTTTGTCAATGCAATGAGCATGAAATTCAGAGCAACATTGACAATGGGTGTTAACTTGTCGGGTGAAGGACCTTCCAAAATGGAACCAAAGGCATAAGTAGCAGCCTCTCTCTGCCTCCAATCAGGCTTAGTAATGTTTTCTTCGATGAATGGCATAACAAGAGGGACAATATCATCCCCTACTGTTCTGGCAACCAAACCAAGGCAAGTTCCTCCAGCCATTGCAAGATTCCATGCACCTTCATCCTGATCCTGATCTTCTTCTTGCTTAAGAAGTGTCTCCAATAGCACAGGGACAAGTGCAGGGAGAGCCTGCTTGATGAAATAATAGCAAGGAACTTCAGAATCTCCTGTGAAATCACTTCCATAATCTTCTAAGATATCAATTTCCTCATCACAGATTGAGCTCCAGAATTCAATGGCTTGAAGAGCAACAGGCTCCTCGTCTTCTCTAACAGCCTTTGCTGTAATATTGAAGATGTCTTGGATGTATGGAGCTAACTTGTCGTAGTAAGTTGACGAAATTGAAACTAAACATTCAAAAGCAGCTTGCCGAATTTTTACTTCTGGAGATAGAGTGGCCCCACAAACAACTCTCATTATGAAGTCACGCTCCATGTCATTGTTAAAATTTGCGTGAGCAAACCCAAGAGCATTATACAATGCTCGGGTAGCAGCAAGCTTCACATCATTGTTCCCTTCTTCTGCATTCATACCCTGAACTACAGCTGTAAGTATTTTATTTACTTGATCTTGGTCCAAAACATCAGGAGAGACTTCTTCACATAAATATCCCAAAGTCTCCAAAGTAGCCTGCTTAACATGTGCAGGGACTTGGTGAATGCTCGACAAGAGTGACCCAACCAGTTCAGGCCACTGCTTCTGGGGCAGCTCAATGCTAGCAACCTTGGCGATGACTTGTGAAGCAGTTGAATGAGTATCAGACACAGGAGAAGAAAGGGTCTGTAACAAACATGTCTTAATCTGGTTCTTGACAGCCGCATCGAGTGCGAGCCATCTCTGCACAAGCTCAAATTTTCTATGCTGTTCCTTAGCATCCAAGGCATTTTTTAGTACTAAACCTGCTAGCTTACGACCGTCAACTGGCTTGTTGTCACTAGCAAGCTCTCCAGATAGAGACAACAGGAAACCAGGAAGATTTTGTTCCTGAAACTGTTTCAATGTTTCTTCAGCATGTTTTCGTACTGCTGAATCAACTGATTGAGCATTGAGAAGAAACTGGGTGACTTCCATTGCTATATTGTTACTGCAAGTAACGACACCATCCTCCATAGGTTAAGACTCACGGTATAATCATAATAAAATGCAGTGAAACTAATATTATCCCTCAATCCATTAGAATATCATAAAAATGTTAAAGTCAATGCACAGCCAGATAAAGGAAAGAAACAAAGAAATAGAGTAGAGGCTGTGCTGCTGAATAAAGAAGAGCATTAGATCAATTAAAAATAGTCTAAATGTAGTAATTGCAAACAGTGCCAAATGCATGTCCACTGAATAACCGCTAAAGAAAGAGATAAATACAGAAAACTATTTGAAGAACCATGAATAGTGAAATTTCGCGATCAGACCCTTAACCAAAAGCAAGTCTACAACTTCAAAACCAATCAGCATCCGTCGTCCATCATGCAAAAAAGTCAAAGATTAAAGACTCACCAAAGCAGTTTAAGGAGCTGCAGACTTTGAAATTATTACTATAAATAACAGTGGATATATAGCACTGAGCTCACACAAATGCATCTAGTCCAAGACCCATGAGACCATAACCTCGAAAAGTTAAATGTATTTACTAAGGCTGCTACCGATCTAAGTAGCTTTCAGATTGCAGTCAAAAAGGATTCTTTGGGTTTGTCCCACCAAAAAAAATCAGTCCACTGAATGCAGTAAAAAACAATGACACATGGAAATAAGAAGATCAAAGTTAGAAATTGGACCACAACCGAATAGATCAGTTAAAGTCATAGATTAAGCATCAAAATCATCAGTTTCATAGAACCCTATTCCATTTTTAATAAATAAATAAAGTATTTTATTGCAAAGAAAAATAGAGTGAATTACCTGAAATTTGCAAAGATTGCGACTAACAGAACAAAAAACCGGCGCCCCCTCTGTAACCCTAAGAGAGAGAAAGAATGAGCGAAGAGAGGGGGAAGAGAGAGAGAGAGATAAAGGAGGAGGAGGACGCGCTGGTATTGATTATGCAAATCTAATCTAATCTAATCTAATCTAATCTAATCTAATCTAATCTAATCTAATCTAATCTAATCTAATCTAATCTAATCTAATCTAATCTAATCTAATCTAATCTAATCTAATCTAATCTAATCTAATCTAATCTAATCTAATCTAATCTAATCTAATCTAATCTAATCTAATCTAATCTAATCTAATCTAATCTAATCTAATCTAATCTAATCTAATCTAATCTAATCTAATCTAATCTAATCTAATCTAATCTAATCTAATCTAATCTAATCTAATCTAATCTAATCTAATCTAATCTAATCTAATCTAATCTAATCTAATCTAATCTAATCTAATCTAATCTAATCTAATCTAATCTAATCTAATCTAATCTAATCTAATCTAATCTAATCTAATCTAATCTAATCTAATCTAATCTAATCTAATCTAATCTAATCTAATCTAATCTAATCTAATCTAATCTAATCTAATCTAATCCACCTAATAGCAGTTTGCAATTATTTTAATTAATTGGGTAGTAATCTCCTATTTCCGGGACCAGCCTGGCTTTGGGCCCCAACCAAATGACGAGTTACAATACTGCTTTATTTACGGAAAAGGGCAAAATATACGCCTGTAATATCAATTATTAGTAAAACTAGTAAATTTGCACGCACTTCGCACAGTCATCGAAGGCCTCGGTGAATTTATGAACTAATCTCTTTCTAATACCTGAAAATATTAAAAATAAATTTCAAACCATACAAGCATTTACATGCCTATGCAACATATTTTCTCAATAGATACGTGAATTATCAGTTATTGAATCCATCACGAAAATAAACCTGAAGTAGATGATTTTATAGTATTGGAAAAGGAAGAGAAGTCAATAAAGCAAATGTCAGAAATTCATGTTTGAGGGTGTTACTGCATGCAATATACCAAACCAGTACAAATCTACAAGTCAGCAACAATTCAATTAAATGAGCAAGATTAGAATTCTAGAAATAAGAGTGTATATGGTATAGGTCATTCACTTTTCTTGTTTTACACCCCATACCACACCTCCTACACTACTACTGCTGATTATAATGTGATTTGGTCATATTATAATCATATTATTATGTGATTTGGTCTCACACTAAAAGTTTTTCAGATTGGTCTTTTAATTTGACTCGCTCAATTTGTTGTCACTTCTCCTTCCTTTATACTTGCACCATTTTGCACGTACATGAGAATTCCCTTGTTATGGTTGTCAACCAACAATTTAATGTCTTATGAACAACTGACGCCAGGAAACTGTTGAATTCCCAATAAAACAAAGAAAAACGATGTTGCATTGTCCCTCATGTTAATTTCTCGAATTAACATGATATCTTTTCCCTGAATCATTTCTAGTGCTCGCCTTGCCTAGTCATTGCCATGCTTCTAATATCATCAACAATGCCTGATATGATCGCTGTGATTATAGAGAAGAACAAATTCTGATTCCTATTTTCTAGATAAGAGTGATGGCGTCTTCTTTCCTTGTGAGTTTTTGAAAACATAAAAATAAAAGGTAATTGCAGTGGTAGCCAAATGGTTTGATCTTCCAAGTATATTTGGAGATCATATTGGTAATCTGGATTTGGTGCAAAATAAGAAAGGAGTATATATCTCCAAGTTGTAGTAGGGGATCTTAGTTTCGTAGAAATAAAAAAGAAAAAGAAGGGTACAAGGAACACCATAGAATACCATGCATGTT
>AWOL01S0083884.1:0-16334 GCA_000715115.1 Nicotiana otophora | reverse complement strand
ATGTATATTCTGTGTTTTGGTGATGGGTCAGTCTGGAGGACTTGAGGCCAAGGTTAGACCACAGCTTAAGCTCGGTAGCTTCAGTTGTAACGTGTACATTTGGACGCATATGTCCGGTAATGTTCTTACTGGTGAAATTTATGGCTCGATGAGCGATAAAATGGCTTTGTGATGAGTATGATGTGACCGCGGGATATGTTTAAGACGATTTGAATGTAACGAGAAGTGTTTTCTTGAAATGTAAAAAGGGCCATTAGGTGCTTGATTTTCGTTTTGATGTGACGTACAATATCGAGTATGAATGTTTTGAAGGATCTTTTACGTTGTTAAAGTGGGATAAATTAAATTCTCATGTCTTGTTAATGAGTTTTGACTAAGAAAAATTAAGTGATTGCATAGTAATTGTGATTGCTAAAGGGTATAACAAGATGCCAATTTGAGGCTAAGCAGGTGGGTTATCTCTTGTGGAGTAATCTACGTAGGTGTGTTCCTTATAATGTTGAGTGGAGAGTTTCTTTTCTGCCAGCGGGCTGTATGTGTTGACATTTGAATTTGAATATGGTCGAGAAAGTTGACTTGACTGTCACGAGAATAAATGCAAACTTAGTAGACGATTGAGGTATTTTATGGTGGGTGTTGCATAAGCTTGAGAAGAATTTTCGTTGAACTGACTGCAGTATTATGGCAGTAATAAAGTATGGGTATTGTGATTTATCGAGTGTTTCGTTCTATAGCTTTGAGCAAAGTGGGGGAGTCTGCTATTGACAATTCAATTCCATGGATATATATTAAATTTTAGTTTTGGTCTAAGGCATACTTGTGGGTTAGTTATGACTTGCAGAGGTGGAGATCGAGGATGACTCGGGTAAAGAAATTTCTGGATATGGGTTGCATTCCACTTTATGGAAATATGAAAATTAGGAATGATTAAGTTGTTGTTTTGAAGGACGTAGTGCGCACGAAGTATGAATTTGATTGGTCATGTTAAGGCAGGGTAACTTCTTTGAGTGTTGATTGTGCTAAAGGAGCACATGTCTTTCGGCTCATTTGGGGCGGAGCAAATTAGATTTGAGCAGAGTGGATGACTCTCGAGAGGGTTCTAATGGATTCAAAATGTATATGTGGCAATTGAATTTTTTTTTCGAAATTGTATATCACTAGAATCGGTTACTTACATTGAATGGTATCGGGACGTGCAATAATTCTGTTTGACTATGGATTCTACATTTTAGTATAAGAAAGAAAAGAGGAATAATTTTAAATTCACATAAAGTCCTTAGGAGTGGGTGTCTCGGTTGTGGTATTTATAGGGGTGCTTAAGAAGAATACAATGGCTAATGGGTCTTAAGGCGGTGTCGTTTTAAGTTAGGATGTCTCATACCGAGCTTTGGGTAATTATGATGTGGTGAGGATCTATAGATGTTTTGGTGGCTATATTCTTGGGTTTTGGTGACCTGCGTTATTTGGTCGAGTTATAGGCATTTAGTTATAATAGCTTGATTATGTACAAATGGATTTCAAAGTATTCTTGATGGATTCTACTATGGTTTGAACCGGATATTTTCTGTCAGTGCGGGGAACGTGTTGTATATTGTGATTTCATTCTGGATGAGAGCAAATGGGAGGTTTCTAACTAACCGGGTATGTAATTTGCTGGTGACTCAGAGTTGATAATGGGATTCTTGTGCTTGTCACATGATGGCATAATAGATATGGTGTGTTGTGCGTAATTAGGATTTACAGGTGCAAGGTGACAGTTCAGTCCTGAAGGGAAAATAACAAATTTTTGACAGAATGGTCAATTTCATATATTTAGATGAAAGTGATAAGTGCTCGGTAATTCCTGAGAAAGGTGTGCATTTCAGAAGGCGCATTATGTTCTGACTTACGGATGTTCGTCAGTATTGAGGTACTCATCCGGTTGATCGAGTGCTGATATTCAGATTTAGCTATGTGACATGGGAGAATTATAGAAGTAATTCTCATGGGATGATCGTGAATGGAAGATGTGTTAGTCATTCTAGTGCTGGAGTTGGGATCAGTTACGGTGATTCATGTGTTCGATGAATTTGGAGACTGGGAGTTCTCATAAGTATATTGTTTCGGGTTTGACCTGTTTGAGGTGAGTATAATATTTTAACATAGTGGAGGCACTAGTTGCATTAATTATTTGTGATAGCTACGTGTTATGAGTGTGCGTATATGTGAGGTTTGAGCTAATATGCGGGCATCAGGGCAAGTATTCATACTCGGAAGAATGCTTAGGCTATGATATGCCTAGAGTTGACTGTTCCTCATGTTCGTACCTTTGTTGAGGACTATCTGTGCTACACTTGAGGTTACAAAGAGGCCAATTTCCTTAATAAACAAGGTAATTACTATTTCTGTGTTAACTTGCCAATTTGAAGTGTGATAGCAGACTTTGCACGTGCTTAAACTATGGTGTGTCATTATCATATAAATGTGTACTTGTTTAAATTGCTCTTGTATGATATGCTGGGACTGGAGGCTTGCGACAATGCCAGTCGGTTTATATTATTGGCATGTGCGTTGTCCGTGCTGCATGTGGGAATTTTATTTCTATGATAATTTATCTGATTCATTGCTTTCTTTCCTCTACAATTGGGCACATACGCCTATGGTTATTCTCTTCACAAAATTTGAGGAGTTGTGGCGGTGCTTGTTGAACTTGCAGTACGGTCCTCTTCCTTGAGACATCTCCCATATTTGGGTACAAAGATTGCGCAGTTGTGGCATGCGTTATATTTGTGTGGCATGTCTTTAGGATAGTTGTATTTAATAATATAAGGTGATTGGACCTAGAATGAGCACTATCAGGTTTGATTACGGCGTGTTGAAAGAATAATTAAAATTCGGCTTAAACAATTGGCCATGGTACCTGTTGAACGAGGGAAATCTATGTGACCTATTATCTGGTGTGTAGATGTGAGATTCGGGTCTTGAAAAGAAATTCTCAATATTAAAAATTGAATTCCAAGGTTTATGGGCCAAGGTTAAATTAATGATCTTCATTTATGTTATGTTGTCAGACCTATATGGAATAGGGTGACAAGGGATCACCCCCGAGTACGTGCGTGGTAAGATGGAATAGTGAGTTGATGGCTCGGAAACAACTCTTACTCGTCCGGTCGTTTTATTTATTACAACCCTGTTTTCCCCATTTAATGCTCAATTTTTGATTTACAATTGTTATTTGACCTCCCGGGGTAATTGGTTTGGGCCCGATGAAATTTCGGAATGAATTGGAATACTTAGTTCCAAGGTTTAAAGTTAAGTTGAAATAGTGCTCGGATGTCACTTATGTGTAAACGACCATGAAATAGAGTTTTGATGATTCCGATAGCTCCGTATGGTGATTTTGGACTTAGGAGCGTGTCCGGAAAAAATTATTTGGAAGCTCGTAGCTAAATTAAAATTGAAATGGCGAAAATAGAAATTCAAGTTTGAAAGTTTGACTGGGGAGTTGACTTTTTGATATTGGGGCCGGAATCTGATTCTGAAAATTAGAATAGGTCTGTTATGTCATTTACGACTTGTGTGCAAAATTTGAGGTCAATCGGACTTGATTTGATAGGTTTCGGCATTGAATGTAGAAGTTGAAATATTTTAGTTTCATTAAGCTTGAATTGGGGTGGGATTCAAGGTTTTNATTTGTGCATGGATAGAGTCTGAGATTACATTTAATGGTGCCGGGATTTGCGGTAATTCTGTATGATTATGGATTCTACATTTAAGTATAAGAAAGATAAGAAGAATAATTTTAAATTCACATAAGGTATTTTCAGAGTGAGCGTTACAGTTGTGGTATTTATGGAGGTACTTGAGAGGAATACAATGGCTTATGGGCCTTATGGCGGTATGGTTTTATGTTAGGGTGTCTTGTAGTGAACTTTGGGTAAGGATCGTGGAGTTCTGACAAGGAGAAGTATCAAATGGAAGATAATTCAGAAGAAACGCGAAGTAAATATGACAACTGGGTAGTAGGCTAGACCAGTATGGTAATGGCATGCTCGGTTCTTTTGGGTAATAATGATGTGGAGGCTTTGCAGATGTTTTGGTGACCTGCTTGGCTTGGACAAGTTAGAGGAAATTAGTTCTGATAGCTCGATTAGTTACAAATGGATTTCAAAGCGTTCTTAATAGTTTCTACCATGGTTTGAACCGGATATTTTCTACCGGTGTGGGAAACGTGTTGTGTATTATGATTTTCTTCTGGAAGAAAACAAGAGGAAGGTTTCTAACTAACCGGGTATGTAAATTGCTGGTAACTCAAGGTTGATAATGAGATTCCTGTGCTTGGCACATGATGTCATGATAGATGTGGTGTGTTGTGCGGGTTCAGATATTTATATTATTGGCACGTGAGTTGTCCATGCGGGTCCAGATATTGATACTATAGCACATGAGTTGTCCGTGCGAGTGATGTTAATGTGAGCTCTAGAAGATCTGGTTACTGTTATTAAATTTGTATGTCTTGGTTCTACTATATATAATGAACTTATAGCATTATAGTTGTGGTGGTGCTTGTTGAACTTACAATACGGTTCTCTACTTTGAGACAACTTTTATTTTGGGTACAAGATCGCGCTGTTGTGGATTGAGTTGTATTGGTGTGCATGTCAATGAGATAGTTATGTTTAATAAAATAAGGTCATTGGACCTAGAATGGGTACTATCAGGTTTGATTACGGTATATTGGGAGGATAATATTGAAAGTCGGCGTAGAAAGTGAGTATGGTTTTGGTTGGGGTGGGAGAGCTCCACAACTTGTCGATCTGATAAGATGTTATAAGATTCACATGTTTCTTTCATTATCAGCAGTGTACAGAGGTTTTGATATGAGGTTTGGCTTGATATAGGGTTTAATACTATTATCGGGTTAGTTTGGAGTAGTTACTGTGATCGAAAATAGTATTGCAAGCATACGAGTTGTGTAGTATGTTAAGTGATTATATCTGGGGCTATGGTTATGGCTTGATACAACTTGTTCATACTCATACAGCGTGTTGATATGAGATCCAGGTCTTGAAAAGAAATTCTGAATGTTGGAAATTGAATTCCAAGGTTTATAGGCTAAGGTTGAAGTAATGATTTTTAATTATGTTGTGTTGTCAAGCCTATACAATTTACACATAATAAGGTGGCGTGGGATCAGCCCCGAGTATGTGAGTGGTAGATAGAATAGTGATGTGATGTCTTGGAAACAACTCTTGGCACGTTCGAGGACGAAGTATGTTTAAGTGGGGAAGAATGTAACGACCCGGCCGGTCATTTTGAGTATTATAACCCCGTTCATCTATTTACTGTATAAGTTATTCTTTACAATTGTTTTATAACTAACCGGGTTAGTTGGTTCGGGTCCGTAAGGATTTCAGAGTGAAATGAGACACTTATTCTCATAATTAAAAACTTAAGTTGGAAAAGTTGACCAGATAATGACTTATGCGTAAACGACCTCGGATTCAAATTCTTATGATTCCAATAGTTCTGTATGGTCATTTTGGACATAGGAGCGTGTCCGGAAAAAAATTTGGAAGTCCGTAGTGGAACTTGGCTTGAAATGACGAAAGTTGAATTTTTGGCAATATTGACCGGGGAGTTGACTTTTTGATATTTCGACTAAGTACGTATGATGTTTTAGGACTTGTTGGTATAATTTGACAGGTCCCGAGGGGCTTGGGCATATTTGTTTTTGGATCATTGGTTGAAAGACTAGTAAAGTTAAGAAATTTGGGAGTTTGACTATGGTCAATATCGGGTTAAAACGACCTCTTCTCAGTGTTTTGAGTGAGCGAGCAGGTCCGTAGCGTATTTTTTGATTGAAATTCATATATTATTTGTGTCCGGGAGGTTTCGGGTGAGTTTTGGATGGTTAACGAATCAGAATTTAGACTTAAACAACTGCTGGAAATTTCTGTTGCTGGAAAAATCGAGGTCATGAAAAATAGAGGTCATGAAAATTGAGGTCATGAAAAATCGAGGTCATGAACAATCGAGGTCATGAAAAATTGAGGTCATAAAAATCGAGGCTGGAGAAAATCGAGATCATAAAAATCGAGGCTGGAGAAAATTGAGGTCATGAAAATCGAGGCTGGAGAAAATTGAGGTCATGAAAATCGAGGCTGGAAAAAATCGAAGTCATGAAAATCGAGGTCATAAAAATCGAGGTTATGAAAATTGAGGTCATAAAAATCGAGGCTGGAGAAAAATCGAGGTCATGAAAATCGAGGCCAGGCCTGGGAATAAACTTTAAGTTACAAAACGGGGGTTTCGTCCTGCTTTTTCAATTTTTAACAAATTGGATCTTGGGGAAAGGCGATGTTTGAGAGATTTTCCAGGGAAAACATCGGGGGTAAGTGATTCTAACTCGTATTTGGTCAATATACACGAATATGTCAATGTTTTCAGCATTTAATTAGTGTTTTGAGATGAAAATTTAGGGAAAATGAGGAAGAGTTCTTGGGCTAGAATTTTGAGGTTTTGAATGGGATTTTGTTATCGGATTTGAGTAAATTTGGTATGGTTAGACTCGTGAGTGAATGGGCTTTCGGGTTTTATGACTTTTGTTGGATTTCGAGACGTGGGCTCGGGGGGCCGGGTTTGAGTCGATTTCAAATTTTTGGCTATAATTTCATATTTTCCTGTGGAATTGATTCTTTTAGCCTATATTGATTGTATCGTACTGCTTGTGGCTAGATTCGGAATGTTTGGAAAGCGATTTGAGAGGCAAAGGTATTTTGGAGTAGTGTTTTACTCAAATTGAGGTAAGTAACACATCTAAACTTGGTTCTGAGGGTATGAATCCCCGAATTGTTGTTATATAAATTGTTTGGAAGTGACGCACACGATAGTTGACGAGCGTGTGGACGTGCACCATTGAAATTATGACTTGAATAAATTATGTGGAGTTGAAAAATTAAAGAATCATGTTATTATCTGAACAGTTGCCGACGTGTTAAAGAAATTGAGATGAGGCTCTTATTAAAGATTATGTTTAGGCTATGTGCCGATATTTTAGGACCCATGGGGTCGTGTTGCTTTTGAAATAATTGTTTTAAATATGTACATTTCACACTCAGTCATATACATTCATTGTGAGGATATTTATGGGATCGAGCTGCACACCGCAACATGCTATATCGGCTTTATATATGTTATTATTAAATGGATCGGGGTTGCCCGCTTGCAGCAGGCCAGAATGGCTTTATACATTATTATTGTTCTGGATCGGGGCTGCCCGCCTGCAGCAAGCCTTATTGGCTTTACTAGTTTATGTATCGGGGTTGCCCGCCTGCAGCAGGCCTTATAGGCTTTATTATTATACGGATCGGGGTTTTCTGCCTACAGTAGGCCATAAAGGCTTTATATCACGCTTCGGCTGAAGGAGCCCCTTCGGAGTCTGTACACACCCTCAGTGAGGGTAGATAATTATACATATTCGGGATGGATTTCCAGGGCATGGACTTGCCGTACTTATTTATATTGTAATGAATTTACCTGTACATGGATCTTGTCTGTATCATTTACATTTGGGGATAAATTACCCCAGGGCTGGATTGGCCTTATACGGTACTAAGTGATTGACTGTCAGTCAATGCGTATTTATATACGGGTTGGAACACCCTTGGGCTGGATCAGCCATAAACTGACTGAGTGACCGAATAATTTGTGACCGGTATTTACATGAGGTCTTTCTACTGAGATGTCATATTCCTCATATCATGCAGTATTGATCTATTTCACTTGTACTGAGTTTTACTATTGAACTTGAAAGCTTGCCTATATTTTTGTATCATTATTTATACTGGACTGTACCTGTGGAGCTCGTCACTACTTTCAGCCCAGAGGTTAGTCTTGTTACTTATTGAGGTGGTTGTACTCATACTACACTCTGCATCTTGTGTGCAGATCCAGGTGCTTCCGGACACGGCGACTGTTTAGACCTCAGTGTGTTATCGGTTGGAGACTATCAGGGTAGCTGCCTGGCATCCGCTGACCTTGTCTATCTTTCCTTTAGTTATTGTACTGTTCTATACTTTCAGACAGTGATTTTTATCAATCAAACATTGTATTCATATTAGATGCTCATGTACTCAGTGACACCGAGTTTTGGGAGTGTTATATTTGTATTTGTGAGATTTCTTTCGCTCAATTTAATTTTCATGTTTTCAAACTTAACATATATGGTGGTTTATTGAGATTGCCGGCTTGCCTAGTATTGAGATATGTATCATCACGACAGGTGAGATTTTGGATCGTGACACAGTTTTGCCCAGTTTCAGAGGTGAGGCCATAAGAAAACATTATGAAAAAAAACTGCAATTGTAATTTATCAACTACACACAAGATCACCAAGATCTTCAACTTAACTCCCAAAGTAATCCACATGGATATCGAAGGTTTACCTCAGGATCTAACTACTCGTCGTATTTGATTTTATTTTACTTTTACATAAAATAGATTTTTTTTCTTGTTGCTAATATGTGAACATATACAAAATTAACTACTAATAAAAATACGTGAATATAAAATATAACTACTAATACAAACACGTGAATATAAAATATAACTACTATTACAAATATGTGAATGCAAAATTCAACTACAAAATTTTTTTGCTCAAAGAAAGATAACATGAAAACACTTAATTTTGCAGCTGCTATTGAACAACAAAGTTTTGATGATGAAAACTGGAATTGTAACTTCTTTTTTAGAAGTACTCGTGGTACGATTCTAAAAGAGAAAGAATTATATAAAGTCAAATTGTGTATATTCAAAATCACAAAAGAATTGCTGGTATGAGCGAGACCACTATTCTCTAACTTTTGAAGGAGTATACTCAATAATTAGAAGTTATACAGTTCTACTTGGAGATATGCCCAGATTGAACATAGCTGGCTTAATATGGAGTGCAATTGCACAACCAAAGCACAAGTTCGTTATGTGGTTAGGAGCACAGGGCAGAGTATTAACAAAGGATAGGCTCCGAAAACTGCATATTCAAGTTGAAGATGGAAGTTATTGTTTATGTGATGCATGAGCAGAAGAAGAAAGCAATCATTTGTTAGTTGCATGTAGCTGGATCACAACACTCAGAGGAGCAGTTACAGTTTGGGCTGGTGTTCAAATACAGGAGGGAGACATCAGGAAGATTTTGGAGAGAATAAAGAGGAAGAATTGGAAGCAGACCAAGAAAGAAATAGTAGCAGCAATATTTGGATCAATGTTCTACCATACGTGGAGGGCTAGAAATTGGAGAATGTTCAAAGGTGTCAATGTAAATATAGAGGAAGTAGTAAGACAAATTAAGCAAGATGTTATAGAAAGAATAGATACAAAAGGTAGATAAAAAAAGGCCCATACATGTAGAGAATTTCTGCAAAGGATCACTATATAATTGTAAGTAGTATTTGTCTAGAGGCTTAGTTTCCACTACACCCTTCCTAGAAGGTGGTTGTGGTATAAGTGCTCTTTAGGTGTAATGATTTTGTTATAAATGATAATATTCACAGTTGTTAAAAAAAATCACAAAAGAATTATTAAAAAAATAAAGACTCCTTAACTAAAAAGGAGTTCAAAATGCAATGTTTTCCCTAACATATATTTATAAAGAATTAATCTATCAAGAGTTTATTAACTAAAAAACCCCTCCTAAACCTAAAAAGGAGAAATCTAAAGATAAATGAAATTAGAAAATAAACGAAACCTAATGTGAATTGCAGGAATTTAATACTCTTACCCCTCTAAACCTAAAATGAAACGTCTAACACTCCAAAATATACGAAAATTTCTAGTTCACTAACAAAACAAAACAAAACAAAGAAAAACACTACACATAAAAGGTAACTATTCCTAAATAGTAGGAAATTAATTAAAATAACTATTGCTAAATATTAAAAAAATAATCAAATGACTATTTGTTTTCAATGTAAACTCTATTCTAAAAGGGTAAACAAGACGAACAGTATTTCGCTAAGAGTCTTCGTGCGTTTAATATAGTACTAGTTTTTATGAACGTGCGTTGCACGTTAATAATGTCACATGCTGGTTTAGTCAATTATTTATACGAAAGGACACCAAATTAAATTAATAAGAGAGATATAAATAATAAAACAACCCTTTATATATATATATATATGCAAAATATTATCTAATATTGTTAATTAATCTATTTATTGTCTACAAGCTAAAAAAAATACTCAATAACAGCTGCAAAATAATATCTAATTTGGTTGAATAATCTATATATTATCTCTAAGATATTAGAATGCTAGATATAACAAATAATGTATTGAATATTTGCCTATTATGAATTTATGAGGAAGTCTAAAAACAATCAAATTCTAAGTTTCTTTTTGCATACGATGACCAACGGATTCTTGAAGTTTTAAACCATACAAATTCTCGATTACTAAGGGCATTGAACCACTTTGTTTCATTGCCCCAGGCAGAGTTAAACTCTAAAGGTAATGCTGAAAATTAATATTGTTACACTAATATTTGTTGAAATAACACAGACCATTGATCTCTAAAGGTATACAATTTAAACTTAAATATTACGTCAATATAAGAGACTTTGATATCCAAAACTAAAAACTATGACGAAATATAAAAAGTACTGTATAGGGTGAAATATGATATGACACGTGGTCGTCTAAAGGGAAGACACGTGAAACTCAAGACAGGGATGGACGAAGACCGAACACAGCCATTCCGCTTGTCACGGGAAAGGATAACGTTAATAAAGGTGTGTTGAATGCTCTGCGTCCAATAACATTTAATAGAAAATATTCTGCAGTATTAAGAGCGATGGTCCGTTACAGAGTATTTGGTATTTATGTTCACCGTTACGTAATCATCAATGACCCTCATAATTGACATTAAAGGAGGACATGATCCTAGGACTTTCTTCCCTAGAGATAGCTATAAATAGTGAGCTCAGTTGTCATTGTAAAGGAGATACGAATTATCTGGCAAAACATACACACTATTCTATACAAAGCTTTCTACAATTATACTTTCTTGTTTTTTTGTCTCATAATAGCTGTTCCCGAAAATCGTATTCACGGAATCATTATCTTTGTTATTTCATTTACATTCTAAGGCTAAGTATTGTGTATTTCTTCAATTATTGCATTATTTCAAGATCAAATTAGTTTATTTGTCTAGAAACCACTTATAAATTCAACAGTACCGTTTTACGGATAAAAAAATACGACACAAAAAATAATTACAATAAAAGTTAAAATGTCATTATTTTTCTCTCTAATTCATACATGACCCTAAAGTATTACTCAATTGCGAAAAACGGGAACAATAGAGCCAACTAATAATACTTTTGGAGAAATTTGTTTCTTTCTACACCAATACCTGTAGAGAACCATGAATAATGTGGAACAATGGCATCTTTAATAGGAATAACTGGTTTATTCCTTTCCTACATAGAGTCCTGCAATAAATCTGAACCCTACACAAACGGAGAATTAAATAAGGAAGCGTATTGTTTTGTTGTGAAAAACGGAATAAGCAAGGAGGAAAAGGTAGACGGTAGAGACCAAACCAAGAATTTAACCAAAACGGGCATATTGTTGTCCAACAAATCGTAGGTTAGAAAGAAGAAGTATGCAGCGAGAAATAGAGTCCAAAAAAGAATTTGACCCAAAGTTGGCTATGTAGCCTCAGTGTATGCCTAGTTTAAATGAAAAGAAAAATAAAAAATTTACAATTATATCCTTAAATTATACAAATATTTAAGGTTATAAAAGTCGATCAATATTTGAAGGTTATTTTAGTCGTTCAATATTTATCATAAATTATTCCAGTTTTTATGATAATATAGATAGATAGATATACATGTAACTTTTCGAATATACTTCTTTTTGGTTTTTTTTTTATATATCTGATATTAATATTCAAATATTATGTCAAACGTAAAAAAAAATTACTTTTTAAAATAAGTTTTAACAAATAGTTTCAAGCAAGACAATTAAATAAAAAGAGAAGAAAAGGATGCTAGAAATGAAAAAGAAAAAAAGCCTAAATTAATAAGATATAAATCTATGATTAGGATATTCTTCCTTGAAAAATTAATTTCAATTAATTTCTTCTATGTCTTGAAAGAAACTAGAATTTATGCTTCTTAAACAAAAAACAATCGCTTATGCTGCTGCCCAAAATATTTCTTTGTCGTGGCCAACACCTCAAATTTTCAAAAAGGTGCTTTGTTGACCAAAAAGAAAATGCTTTTGGTCTCCAAAAGCTTTGGCCAAACATGTTCTTAATCTCAAAAATTATTGTCGGAGTCCGAAAGGCAATAAAACAGTGGAGGTTGTCATTTTTGAAAGAAACATCATCCAAATGCAATTTTATTGCAAAAAGTATTGAAAAGAGGAGTAGCACGTGACTAGTACGTGAGTAAGTAGGATTAGTTAGGAAGTTAGTTATAACTAATTATGTGATTATCTATTAGAGAATTAACGGAAGCAGTGTAAACTTAGTTAGCTTAGCTGGTAGTTGTAGTGTATATATACTAGTCACATGTCATTGTATTTAGTGTGATTTGAGAAAATAATTTCAGCTCAATTTGCTCTCCAATAGAGTTTCTATTCTAGAATCTTCTGGTTCATTTCTCTTTTCTCATTTCAGTCGAGCTAATCTCAGATCTTCATCGTGGTATCAGATAAAGAAAGACAAAGAGCTTTAGAGACGTTTTCCCAGACTGTAGACATAGCAGATGGAATAGCACTGTTCACCAACAAATAAGTGAACTCAGGAAATAACTACAAGCCCAGGAGAGAAAATTGGTTATGTGACTACTGCAACTATAAAGGACACACAAGGGACACCTGCTTCAAACTACATGGATACCCAGCTGACTTCAAAATGAGGAAGAAAGCAACAAGTTTTCTCAAAGACCTATGGTTAATGCAACTACACAAGAGGGACAACAGTCAATGACAAAGTAGATGGCCAATGTAGTGTCACAAGAAGGGTAACAGATGATGAATACACCTACTACCAATTCAGCACAGGGAATGCCAATCATGTTCACCCGGGAGCAGTATGATCAAATCTTAAAGTTGATCAATAAGGACACAGGTGAAAACACAAAAGGCTTTGCAGGCACAACAAAGACTTCTGTCACAAATGAAACAGTTAAAAATGAGAATTTTATAGTAGACTCTGGTGCAACCAATCGTATGGTTCACACCAGAGAACTGCTTGACAAGATAAACACAGGTAATTTAGGTAATGCACTGACAAGCGCAAAACATACACTTAAATTCTGCTCGCTAATCAAATATAGTATAGTATAATTTCGTATCCACATGGATCGGATTTAAACAGTATTCTCGTAGTTTCTAGATTGATTTCTATCCAAGATGATCAACAGTTGAGATTTATAAGATGTATAACTAAAATTAACTAAGAATCTAAAGTTATTGACTAATAACAATCGAAACAAGGAATAAGCAAATAAGGTTATCAATGGGAGAAGATAGGGTTATGATAGGATAGGTGCAAGATAATTGTTGGGGATCTAACTATAGATAATTCACTTCTAATGTTCAAGTGAGTCTCTCGAATTCACTCAATTCTTAGTTCAAATGTTCAGCAAAGAATCCTCTCTCGATTAAGTTTTAACCTCACAAGATGAACCAAATTAAGCACGTGAAGATATGCAAGAATGCGTAGTGGATTGGTCTTTAGGAAAACCTCTTTCGATTATTCTCCTAACTAGGTTTAATCAATGATTCAACTAGTGACACGGCATAAAATTTCCCACCGACGGGACCGTGATGGCGCCTAACGTTCTACTTGCTAGGCAAGCCAACATTAGAGAACCATTAAATCAATTCCTTATTTCCATTCAGTAATTAACAATAATTAACTAAGATGAAATATAAGAGGTATGGAATTTTATAAAACTGTATTAATTAATACCACCCGGATCTGGAGTCACAATTCACGAGCATTCTAGAATTTACTACAAGTAATAGTGTGAAAGAAATACAACTGTCTGAATGAAAGAAATAGTAGAACAGAAAAGACAGACGGGGACTTCAAGGTCTGTGAACGGCCACAGATCTACCTTGAGTCTCCAGACAGAGGACCAATAGAAAAATCTCGATCAACCCGAGCCGGTATCAAAATCTGCACAAAATGTGCAGAGTGCAGTATCAGTACAACCGACCCCATATACTGGTAAGTGTCGAGACTAACTTCGACGAAGTAGTGACGAGGCTAGGACAAGACACCCACATATAACCTGAACAGTATAATCATGCTAGTGGCAACAACAGTAAATAAAAAAATAACGCAGAAATAATGGGAATGGAATATGCAGTGGGGGAATACAACATAAAGAGTACGAATAATAAAAAGACAGAATTAAACTGAAAATCCTTAAATGAATTGAGCAATTAAAACAGCAAGGAAAACTGTACGACATCATCCTTCGTGCTTTTACTCTCAACCTCACCAAATAAATAAATAGAACGGCACGGCATCACCCTTCGTGCATTTACTCTCAACTTCACCAAATAAATAAATAAATAGAACAGTACGACATCACTCTTCGTGCATTACACCTCTCATAATATACACGGCATCACCCTTCGTACTTTAAACCTCTCATAATATACACGGCATCACTCTTCGTGCTATACACTCTTTCTCACAATATAAATAATTCATACACGGCATCACCCTTCGTGCTTTACACTCCTCCTCACCAATCACAGAATCAATAACAATGGATAGATAAGGGTATCACAAAGAAACTAGTATTTTACCCATAATCAATAGCACCTTGTAATCTCAACCTTGAATCAATATTCGAAAGTTACCAAATCTCAGTGAAACCAGATGTGAGTCACCCAACATTTCAAATAACCCGCTAAGCATGGATAGTAGAATTTAAGGCTACAAAATAGACAAGAATAGAATTTCACTCGCATGCTATGACTCGTCAACGACGCATATATGCTCGTCACCTCACATATACATCGTATTTAAAAACCAAACACGTAGCAAATGAACACATAATACCTATTCCCTCGAGCCAAAGTTAGACACGATACTTACCTCGCTCTGAAGGCCACTTAATTCTCAATCACAGCTTTTCCTTTGAAATTCACCTCCAAACTATTCGTATCTATTCAAAAATGACTCAATAATATCAAATATTGCTAAAGGAATCAATTATATTGCATAAGTTAAATTTTCCAAATTTTTCTCCAAAAAGTCAAAAAGTTAACCCCGGGCCCACTTGGTCAAAACCCGAGGTTCGGACCANCCGAATATATAATTGGTTTTGGAATCTGACCCCAAATTGAGGTCTAAATCCCCAAATTTCAAAAATCCCTAGTTTCTACCCTAACCCCTAATTCTACCATAAAAACTCTAGATTTTAGGTTGAAATCTTGTTACAAGATCTAAAAGATTGAAAGAAAAGAGTTAGGAATCACTTACCTATGATTTGGGGAAGATTGTATCTTTGGAAAATCGCCTCTTAAGGTTTAGAGTTTGAAAAATTGAAGAATGAATGAAGAATCCCGTCTAAGTCCAAAGTTATCAGCTGCGGACGTCGCATTTGCGACCTGAGCTTCGCAATTGTGAAGCTCGCAAATACGAAGGGGTCATCGCAAATGCGAGATCCTTCACATTTCCGCTGCCTTCACATTTGCGAAGAATATGTTGCATTTGTGACAATTGGCCCATCGCATTTGCGGGCAGAAATTCGCATTTGCGAACATACCCTTCCCCAGACCCCCATCGTAATTGCGAAGAAAATCTCGCAATTGCGAGAACATGCTGGCCCAGGCCACTTTCGTAATTGCCAGGCCTACTTATTTTGCATTTGCGAAGCCTGATCTCGCAATTGCGATTGCGAGATCAGAGGCCTGCTACAGACACCAGTTACACCAGCAATTCTCTAAGTTCTAAAATCTCTCCGTAGCCTATCCGAAACTCGTCCAAGCCCTCGGGGCTCCAAACCAAACATGCACACAAGTCTAAAAATATCATACGAACTTGCTCATACGATCAAATCACAAAAATAACACCTAAAACTATGGATTTAGCACCAAAACTCATGAATTCCTCAAGAACATTTCAAAATTCATATCTTCTCAACTGGACGTCCGAATCATGTCAAATCAACTCCGTTTCTCACCAAATTTTACAGACAAGTCTTAAATATCATAATGAACATGTAGCGGATTCTGAAACCAGAATACAGACCCGGCACTAACAATGCCAAACATCAATCAATTTTTAAAAATAATTAATTTTCAGACTTTTAATTTTCA
>AWOL01S0083870.1:0-38193 GCA_000715115.1 Nicotiana otophora | reverse complement strand
CAGGACGCCACGGGGCGCGTCCAAGGGATCATGGGGCATGGCTGGAAAGCCGCCCATGACAGAACACACGCCCCAAGAACGCATTCCTTAGGCCGTGGCTCCACCAGTGTTTTGTCGGTGGCAGGCTGTGAAGAAGAAGCTTTTTCTTTTTGAGGAATGGTTTTTGATGTTTTCGCCATTTTTTGGATTTAAAGATCGATAATAGAGGACGTAACATAGATTTGGTGTTTTTGAAGAAAGATTTTTGCAGAGAAGAATCATAGATTTGCGAGTGAATTCAGAAAGTGTGAGAAATAAGTTAGAAAATTTAGAGTTTGAAGATGTAAAAGTGATGAAAAGTGAAAATGGGGTTATTTATAGGTATAGCAATGACGGTTCAATTTAGATAATGGCCGATCATTGTCTGACACACATTAAATGCCTTGAAAACTAAACCGACGGGACAACTATCACGTGCGTCATGATCGATACCAATGTAAACGTCAGCTTATATCTGATCGAGCCATTGGAAAATCATGTCGTTTCTCGCTACGTCCTTCTCGAGAAACGAGGGGACTATCTGTATACGGTAAAAATCAGTTAGTCCTCCATACGAACTGGTCGAAATGATAATGCCTTGGATCAGAGAAGCGTCTTCATAATATCAGGTTGAGGTCCAAAGTCAGGTCACCAAGCTTCGAGCCCTAGGGACCGATCAATGTCGAGCTCGATATCATTATCGAGCTCGAATCCGAATCGAACTATGATGCAAAGTGAAGTTATCGAGCTTATGAGGCAGAGACCGACCAACATGACCGCCAATCAATACAAGGATCTGAGTCAAGATCGAGAGCTCGAGTCAAGATCGAGAGCTCGAATCAATATCGAGCTCATAGATAAGAGTCGTTGCAATCCCACTAGAGGAGAGAATCCTGGCAGGAATTATGGAAAAGATGATTTATCATAGGTCTCCCACTATGTATTTTTAATTATATCTAAAGTATGATCGCTCCACTATAAAGGGGATGGTTATTATTTCTGTAAGGACCAAGTTTTTGCATACATTGCAATTGAGATATCATACACTCCTATATTGAAGAGTTATCCTTTTTTAGCTTCATAAATTGATTCATCTTGCTTAATATATAAATCATCTTCTTCACAAATTTGCTTATTTTGCATTCTCTACAGTCAACACTTGATATTTCTATTCATTCTTATGATTTGTGTCAAGTTATACCACATATCCTTAGAACTACGTACAAATTGAACTCCATCCCTTTTTCGGGTAAACAATAAGTAATCCATGGATTGTGATCTCGCATTGTATGTGGTATAAATAAGACTCCATCTTATTTAATTAATGTGATGTTAATAAAGAAAAGGAGAAGATTTTTAAAACTTGTGATCTGAAAATTGTAAATGGTAAAAACTTTGTGAGCATATAAAATTTTGTAACTATAAAAGTTTTTTATTAAGGGTAAAATGAATGAAATAAAAAGTTTAAAATTAAATTATTTCAAAATATAAAAATGTGTCATTCTTTTAGAACAGACTAATAAAAAAAGCGTGTCACATAAATTGAAACAGATAGACTATTATAATTGTAATATAAACAATCCTGCTATTTCTTTGATCAGCATAGAATACTCATCAAAATAAAAAATTATAAAATAATCTCATAGTTTATCTAAAGATTGTTATTTCCTATCGGTGTAACAAAACGATTTCGTAGCAGATTGAGGGTAGTTGGGCATTCAATTGCCTATGTAACAGCTTTTTTAATAACGATTTATCCAATATTTTTAAATTTAAAATTGTGATACAGAATATAGATTCTATCTATGTAAATTTATTTTATTAGTATTTAAAAAGGATATATGAATTTGCGATGAGAATTAGAACTCTGAATCTCCTTCTAATTCCTTCATTTTTAGATATGTAGTACTTCAGAATTAGGGCTGTTTAAGGGGAGGATACTGGGTTTTTAAGGGTTAAGGGGAGTGTAGAGGTAGGGGAAGGGTTCCTCAAGGTTTTTTCGTTAAGGAGATTTAAAGGTATGGGGTAAGGGTATGTTTGTTGGTACCCTACCAGTACCCCTACCGGTCCTAAGGGGAGGGGAGGTACTTAAAGGTGCAGTACGGGTATTTAGGAATATTTTTAAATAAAAAAATTAAAAAATTATATTTAAATACAAACAATCATTAATCCTACTTGAAATAGATTTCAATAATTTCGATTGGTTCTTCGCTTGAAATTGCTAGCACTTGTTCTTCTGCGTCCCCACTATCTCTGGTAGATAGTATTTCACTATAGGCTAGGCATCGTCGTCTTCTCGAATTATTTCTGGAAGGCCAAAGTTTTTTCTCTTCCAATATTTCAGCAAGTCTTCATTTCCTTCATCATTGCAAACATTATTTCTAACAGTTGTTCTAGAAAAACCTTGAAAAGCAGGATTATATATTTCTTGTATGTAACGCCTAAAACCGGACTGGTTAGAATTTGTTTCAAAATAAGGACCCCCTCCTTAGCATTACCCTTAGTAAATCTATTACACACTTTTCTTAATAATAAATAATTAAAATTACAATATATAGCAACACAAATATAACAAAAACTAAATGCAAAAATTAATATGAGTGCTAGAACGTTAATTGCAACGACAGAGAGAGAGAGAGAGAGAGAGAGAGAGAGATGGAGAATTAGAGAGATATGAGAGTTTTGTGTGAAAATTGAAAGAATGAAATGGGGGTATTTATAGTTTTAAAATAGGGCAAAAGTGTATTTAAATAAACTTAGAGGTTAGGGAGTTAGGAAGGAAAAAATAGTTGTTTTGGCCGTTGCCAACGACTATTTTTTATATTTTGGCTAATGATGCAAAAACAACCACATTTAAAAAAACAACTTAAGGGTATCGGTTCGGTACCTTAAGGGTACCAACCGGACCGGTACTACCAGTACTTTTCCCGATACCCTCCTAGTCCCCTTACCTTTTATCCAAATCCTCCACCCTACCCCCAATTCGGACCGGTATGGTGCCGGTACCGGTAGGGGTATTACCCTCCCCTTAGACAAACCTATTCAGACTAGCCCAAAATAAATGGGTTTTTCGGCCGACTAGATGTCTTCACAGGATTAGGGCTTTATCCCATTAGCCTACAGTAAGGGGTGATTTTCAAGAATGGCCTTGAAAGTGGGTGATCTTGATATTTTAACCCCATTTTTCATAGCTAGAATTTTGAAGTTTAACAAGTGTTGTTCTTCGTCTGCCTCATAGGCAATACTTTTGTCTTTAAAAGATTCGCCTATGGGTATAACTTCTTGTATAGAAAAGGGTGAAAAACGAAGGAAAAAAATTCAATTTTGCATCTGAGAGCAAAAAAATATCAATATTAGCTAACTCATAAAATGCGATCAATATTAGCCAATTACACATCAAATACTACTAATATTAGCCCAGATGATTTTTTGATTGCCTTCTTCAACGTACATCAACATATGTTCAATGAACAACTACCTCTTAAAAGTGAACAACATATACTCAGAGAGGATAATCAAAAGAAAATCCATTCAGAAGAAAAAAGTATGCATATCATTGTCTTTGATTAAGAAATAACTATTATTGCCGGTCTTTATATGGAGGTGAAAAACCTCCACAATAATAATTGATGATCTTAATTTCAGTCCCTTAACAAATGCTAAATTGGTCAAGAGCACTAACAAGAGTTGTCTTGCACCATACTTTGCACTAGTCAAAATAAGATTCAACTAGTGGTTTCCCTTTGATGATAAAAAAGAGTCGTCACCTAATATGTAAAGGTATATTAGGGTACTTATTTAATTGTTAAGATCATTATCCTATTAGTCTGCTAACCAATGAAATTTGGGTAAGAATTCTTGTTCTTCTAAGGGGAAGGTGTTAGGCACCCCCTAGAATCTACCTAAGGTAGTTCCATAGGACTTAGACTAGGTTCGAGGAATAAAAATATCTATATCTACTTAGTTGGTGCTTAAAGATGTGCGCCTTATCTAAGTGTATGTTTTAAAACCTATTAATTTTGAAAGAGAAGCAGTGTATATACCTTGAAAAAGTGTAGATTTTATTTGAAAGAAAGTCTTTTGAAAAATATCTATTAAATGAGTGTTTAGAAAAGTAGGTTTATTATATCTACTTCACTAATAAAATGAGTTTATGTTTTAAAATATTTGACGTTGAAACAAGGCCATTTGTATAAAGTAAGAACCATTTAAGAAGGCGGAATTTAAATATACCTTGAAAATTTGATTTCAAACCTTATATTCAGATTTGAAGAAATCGTTTGAAAATATTTTAATCGCAACAATGTTTGTTTGATTTGCAGAAATAGCCAGCTTATGAAAATCATTTTCTGGTGTTTCCCGTTTTAATATATGTATAATTCATGTATGATATGTATATAATCGAATATAATATGTATATACTGATAAGAAAAAAGTAAATTGTAAATCCGACTGATTACTTTTGTAATGATTCCAAAAACTAAGAGGTCGTTGGTTAGATGAATTGGAGAAATAATTCCAGCATTTAATAACATATGTATAATTCATGTATGATATGTATATAATCGAATATAATATGTATATACTGATAAGAAAAAAGTAAATTGTAAATCCGACTGATTACTTTTGTAATGATTCCAAAAACTAAGAGGTCGTTGGTTAGATGAATTGGAGAAATAATTCCAGCATTTAATAACATATGTATAATTCATGTATAATATGTATACAATCGTGTTTAATCTACGTATACCGATTAAAAAAGCAAATAATAAATTTGGCCGTTTATTTTGTAAAGATTCCAAAAACTAAGAGATCGTCGGTTAGAAGGATTGGAGAAATAATTCCAGCATTTAATAACATATGTATAATTCATGTATAATATGTATACAATCGTATTTAATCTATGTATACTGATTAAAAAAGAAAATAATAAATTCGGCCGATTATTTTTGTAAAGATTCCAAAAACTAAGAGATTGTGGGTTAGAAGGATTGGAGAAATAATTCCACCATATAATAATATTATGTTTGGTTAGAAGAATCAATATTAATAATAACAATAACCCTAGCATAATTATATGCAATGTTTCATTGGCGGGGAAAGACTAATTCGCATAATTTTATGCAACATTTGGTTGGCAATATTAAATAATTATTGTATTAAGTTTAAAGAAAATTACATATTATATTATGTGGTTTAAAATTAATATAAAATAATATTAATATTTGTATTATCAATACGAGAAGTAAGTGCTCTACATAGAACAAAAATATCCTTAAAGTAAGCAATGCTCGCATAACAATCCTTTGATTATCAATTCCTGCACAATTTCTATAATATTAATTACCTTACAATACTTTATCATTATTCACCACATAAATATTAATTTCTTGCAATTATAACCTCTAACATAACTAGCATGTGAATCAAAACGATCTCTGCGAAATCCAAAAAGGCCACTATGTTATCACTAAAAAGTGGCGATTTCCCTTGTGTCTACTGAACGTGCACATCCATTGGGGGGTCCAAAAATTCATTCAAATTAAAAGAATGAAAAAAAGGAGAAGGAAATAACTGAGAAAGAACACAAAAAAACTTTTCAACCCCGTGTTGTTTCCACCTTCATCTCTTCAACTGGGAAATACTATTTTAGGGTTGTAAGCAACTCTTTTCAACACAAAGTGGAGATTTAATCTAACCATAAAATTTATGAATTTGAGCAATTTACATTAATTGGGTCACGAATCTAACTGCAAATTGAGTTAGAACGTAATTTTGAAAATCGAGTAATTGCTTAAATTTTCCAATATGATTGTTGGATAAACAAAAATTAAACAAAAAAAAAATTAAAAATGAAATTACATAATTAAAGTCGTGTATTAAAATTTCAAAATAATCGAACAGATAAAAAGACGGATTCTAAGAGACTGGTTGGATAGGAATAACAAGTAAGAGAATGACAAATTATATGGTTAATTCTAGAACATTATGATACTAGTACCTTAAAGAATATGTTAAAATAATGGGTAATTGATGATACTAAAATGGAGAAATTCAATGATTATAGGGATAATTAATTCCCAAATGATCACATTACATTGTGTTTTTATATTGTTCATACTTCAACGACATGATCATTGGAAACAATTTAGAACTATTCGGCACTCCCTTTAGCTTGAGCTTTTCAAGTACTGACATGTTTTAAAACATTTTTTTTTTTTTCACAGCCGGTGCTTTTATGCTTGGAACAATTGATAGAATCCCCAGTATCAGGAGAAATTCAAAGTACGATAGTGTTTTTTTCTCATTCCAGTGGCAAGATCGAATACACATGCATAAAAGGTCAGGATAATTATGAGCCAGATTCACACAGTAAAAGAAACCATAAGTAACTAATTAATTTGTAGGAATAAATGAGCTTGTAAAAGATTATAACATGATTACACAATTATGCTAATGAAGCAGAAATATTAATCGGCTTTTATCATTAAACACGACCCCACAGCTACGTTGTTCCCAATTAATTTTCAATATTCTTCTAGGTCTGATCAGCTATCACAGTTACTAGCAAATCCAATTCTTTCCCCTTTTAAATCATAAATCACATTCATTCCTCGCTGCTGAACGTTACCAATAATGCTATAGCTTTCCGTTGTAGCAAAAGCCAAACATTTCACTCTATCATCTTTCATCCATAAAATCCCATTGTTTGACAACTTCACATCAGTAGTAGTACTAGTTCCTTCTCCAAAATGGAATTTAATCTCTGGTAAAGCAATTTGTTCGTATCCATTGAAGCTGTAGCAGGTGTCCATCAGCTCATCAACATTTTCTAATAATGTGTAACTCAACATGGACTCTCTAAATGCAGTACGTAGTGCAGAGTAAACCACCTGTGGCAATCGAGTGATTACCGTTCCACTGTCTATAATTGTTCCTACATTGGTGAATGTTGTCGACGGGACGTTGAGTTTATTTCCAGCTACACTTATTCCAACTAGGTCTAGATAGTAGTATACTGGTTCGGGGCCTTTTACCAATGGTGTAAATTGGAATGAACAAGTGTACAATATTTTTAGCGCTTCCGTCCCAAAATACATATTTCCAACAAGGCTATTTGTTAATGGGATAAAATAGCTAAACATTTTCATTGACGAATCACTTTGAGATGGTAAAGATAACTCACCTCTGCCAAGTCCAAGTATTCCAGCTGCATCACCAAAGTTATTGCCAGTTTCATCAACATTTTCTTGGCCACAACCAAATCGGAAGTTCATTATTGCACCAAAACCATCTATAATGAGAATATCACATCCCCAAGTACCATTTGTATACGAGTTATCACCATAAATGACGTTAAATATACCATTGCACGAACTGTTTGTATATGTCAAAGAGTTTGAAGGATCGTACAGAGAATCGTCTGATTTGCAACCTTTAGTGCAAGATTGGCAACGTACCCAACTCGATTCACTACCAGTATCCACCATTAAGTGATAGTCTTGTTGTGGTGTGCCAAGACTTACCTTTACTGTATAGGACCCATAATTATAATTAACGGGATCATTACTGTAAAGGTGGTCATTAACTCTTTTATTGATTGAACGAACTCTAGCTTGATCCCAATTTAGAAGTTCGTTGGATGATGGAGTTTTCGTTCGACTAGCATTTGGAAAGCAAGGTCCATATCTAGATACGATTTCCAATTTCTGCGATCCGATTTTTGGACCTATATGATACCATAATTATTTCGTCAGCACTTTAAAACCAATTTTAATAGATGAATAAGGCAACTTAACTCTAACTCTAATACTATATCATAATACGCATATAAACATATTATTGGGAACGATGCTATTCCATACCATCGCACACATTCTAATGAGACACCCAAGAATTTACGGGTAGATAAAGATTAATAATTAATACTATAATATACCTGAGGTTGACCTTTGGCAGTAGGGTTTTGGCTCCAAGGAGCTGACATTAACCACCTTATAGTGAGGTGCTGCTCTGATTGCCTCTCCATAAATAGGCAGTGTTAGGTAATACACCAAAAACAAGCATGTGGAAATATGTTTAATGATCCAAGCCATATATAGAAGGAATGAAACTCAACACACAATTTTGTGTTCGTTACATGTACGTTGATTCTTCTCTCACTCTTTATACTATTATAGGATCAACCCACAATTTATAACTTGAGTTTGAGGCACATATACTTGCAAAAGACAAGAAGTCAAGCCAACGATGACTTGTTTTTTTTTTTTTGATAATAAAGGAAGCTTTATATTAGTACTACGAAGTTTGCAAAATATTACAACACATAGTTATGTCACTTAGGACATTTTCATTCCCTAGACTTGCTAGTGTATTACATATACTTTCTGGTAAATATTTAAAAAAGGGATTATCTCCTTGCTTGTCCTTTTCATAAGTTTGCACAGCAAAATGGGGTGGACTTGCAAAGTCTTTTGCCTTCTTGAGGTAGGACTGACTCTTTCTTAGCTAATATATTCCCTAACGACGACTTGGAGTCTTTGGAATTCTTTTATCTTTTTCCATTTAAAAAAAAAAAAAAATTCCACACATTATTGACCAATCTTGAATCATTGACAAGGTGGGGGAGGGGAAGGACATCTTTGGAAGATTATTTTAGAAGTTTTGAACGCTATATTTATCAAATATGAGGTTACACCATTAGAAATAACTTGTTTATTTTTATGTATTTTTATTAGTAATTAATATAAGCGTCAACGAAGAACTAATAAGAGAATATCCATTGTAATAACAGGGAATTAACTCACGACTAGGCCAAGATATAAACCTCCATTTATTCCCAATTATTGACCATGTCTCCTAAGGGTGAATGACACCAATGAGACACTTTAGTGCTAACTTCAAGTTTAACAAGTGTTGGCCTCCCTTGCTCCATAAAAATGCTTTAAATAGCATTTTTAACTTTTGACATTAAAATTTTGCCCATAGGGCAAGCAAAGGTCAAAATATCAAGAGTGGCCAGGTAAAATACATACATGTTAATCCATTCTCGCTAAATAAAGTACTATACATCTAGGGATTGAAAGTTCAAACTTTTCTAGTCATAATACAAAAATATCATTTGAATGAATCACACTCAAATTCCCAAACTCAATTTTTAAAAAGAGCATTGAGTGGTAGCTAGCGTACTAGAAATCTAGAACTTATATTATTAGGCCTCAACATAACTAATTGAATTAAGTTTCATTTACGTGCATACAGTTAAGGACATTGGAAATTTGAGAATTAAATGTCATAATTTTCGTATTATTGAAATTATTCGAATCAAGTACTAGGCTAGAGAACCTTTGACCCAATTATAATTGAAGAGTAGGTCAGTCCACTAGTAATCCAAATCAACGGGGTCTTTCATCTTAAAGCAGGTCATTGAAACCAGAATATACGCCTATTTGCAGGGTGGAAATTTGCATTTTTACTATTGAACTGATTTCTTAGAAGATCAATGGACTAACAAAAATTACTTAAGAAAGTTATTTTACTTTGTTTTGTAATTGAAAAGTTATTTTACTTTGCCCATTATAACTGAAAAGACAGTTTATACTTTCAGGAACATTTCTGGTTGTTTTCTACTTATGCGTCAATTTTCTTCTCAATCCAACTATTTAAGAAATTAAAAGAATCCAATACAACTATTTATCAGCCCGCTTCAGCACCCTACTATTTATCTATCAGGGATTTTTTATTTTTTAGAAGATAGTCTAACAGATGTAAGAAGGTTGCCTTTAAAAAAAAATTAACATTATCCATGTTAGAGACACATGCATGTCATACCAACGGCTTTTCTTTGGTCCCCTTGTAATGCAGTAAAAAGAGTAGTAATTATTTTTGGTAAAAAACTGAAAAATATCATCATTAACAAATAAAAAATAATACACCTAAAGAGAACCTTATTAATTCCAAGAACATCTCATAATAGGGCCTCAAGTTAAGCACTAATTACAGAAAAGATTACATCTACGAGCTCTTTTTGACTTCCTAAACATTCCTATTCTCTCCTGAATTTGTGTTTGTATCCGCTGTAAAATACAATCTTTCTTGTAACCACCCGACCGGTCCTTTTAAGAGTAATAGCTCTGACCCCCTATTTTTTGCCTTCTCCGTGTGTGTTTCTTCTTATGTGACTTGCCGGGAGGTCTTGTTTTTGGTTACGGAGTGTTTTGGGACACGTAGTCCCTAAAACGGAAGCTTAAGTCTTAGGATTTTGACCATAGTTGGAACTATGTGAACACGACTCCGGAATAGAGTTTTGTTGGTTCCGTTAGCTCCGTTGGGTGATTTTAGACTTAGGAGCGTGTCTCAAATGTGATTTGGATATCTATAGTAGAATTAAGCTTGAATTGGCAAAAGTTGGAATTTGGGCGAATTTGGCCGGTAATGGAAATTTTGATATCGGGGTCGGATTTGATTTTCGGGAATTGGAGTAGGTTCGTGGTATCATTTAGGACTTGTGTGCAAAATTTGAGGTCAATCGGATGTGGTTTGATAGGTTTCAGCGTCGTTTGTGGAATTTGGAAGTTTAGAAGTTCTTTAGGCTTGAATCCGGGTGTAATCTATATTTTGATATTGTTTTGGGTGATTTGAAGGTTCGACTAAGTTCGCATTAGGTTATATGACTAGTTGGTATGTTTGGTTGAGGTCCCGGGGCCTCGGGTTGATTTCGGGTGGTTAACGGACTTGATCTAGAGTTGATGAAGCAGCTGAAGTGCTGCTGCTACAGGTATAACCGCACTTGCGGAGTGGGCACCATAGGTGCGAGCCCGCATAAGCGGCCAAGGATGAGTTGAGTAGAGGTTACAGGTGCGAAGATTTTCCCGTACATGCGATGGCCGCAGAAGCGGGCAGGTGGGCACAGGAGCGAGATCGAGCCGCAGGTACGATGGGTTTCCTGCACCTGCGATAGGCGCAGATGCGGTCCTTTGATCGCAGAAGCGGAGTCAGCGGATAAGTGACTTCCGCAGGAGCGGGAATGTTTCCGCAGAAGCGGCCCCGCATATGAGAAAAGTCTTAGGCAGAAGGTTTAAAAGTAAGAGTTCGCGATTTTAGTATTATTTCAACATTTTAGACTCGGGCTTAGGCGATTGTGGAGAAGATTTTCGAGGTGATTATTGAGGTAAATTTCTTGTACTCGTTTTGGATCATAAAACTTGTTTCCCCACTAATTTTCCAGCCTAATTAGTGAGATTTTGAGGTGCAATTTGCGGGTTTAGGGCTTGAGTATTGGAGAGTGAAATTTGGGGATTTGGATGACCAAATGGTGTCGGATTTTGATAAATTTGGTATAGTTAGACTCGTGAATGAATGGGCTTTCGAGTTTTATGACTTTTGTCGGATTTCGAGGCATGGGCCCGGGAGCCGGGTTGAGCCTATTTCGGATTTTGGCTTACAATTTTATATTTTTCTTGTAGAATTAATTCTTTTAGCATATATTAATTGTATCGTACTATTATGGCTAGATTTGGGGCATTTGGGGACTGATTTTAGGGGCAACGACATTTTGGAGTAGGATTTTGCACGGCTTTGGCTTGAGGTAAGTAACATGTTTAAATCTGGTCCTAAGGGTATGAAATCTCAGATTTTTGGTATGATGTGATTATTTTGGAGGTAACGCACATGCTAGATGATGGGCGTTTGGGCGTGCACCATGGGGGATTGGGACTTGGTCCGTCCCGTGAGAATATAAAGTCGAATAGCTTATTGTTAATTACATGTTCCCTCTATCTTCTAGAAATTTGACTGCCATTCATGTCAGAAATCATGCTTAGGCCATATGTTATCACTGTTTGGACCCGCAGCGGTCAAGTACTTGTTGATTAACTGTTATTTGATGTCTTGAACTCAGTCACAGTGCTACTTGCGAGTTATATCTCTGTTTCCTTTGTTTTCTTGTTGAGACTTGTTATTAACTCTTTTGGCTGATTTGTATGATTTCTGAAAGCCCGAGAGGGATGGAGAGGTTAGTGACTGAGATAGGGCATGAGTGCCGAGCTGTGAGCTATGTGAGGGTATATGGATCGGGTTGCACGCCGCAACGAGCCTTATGGCTATTTATAGACTGTTTATCGGGTTGCACACCGCAACGAGCCTTATGGCTATTTATATGATTTGACCGGGCTGCACGCCGCAACGATAAAGCGTTTGGGATGAAAGGATCCCCTCCAGAGTCTGCACACCCCCAGTGAGCGCAGGTACCTATTGAGTGTGAGTACTGAGGGCTGAGAGCCGAGTGATTGAGCTGTTGTGACGAGTTGAGTGAGTGTTGCCCAGAGCGGTTGTACTTGCTTTTTATTTGTTGATGCACTTAGTTGCTATTTGTCATTGTTGTGAAATTTCTGAAAGATGTTATATCTAGATCACCTGAATTTGAACCGTATAAAACTGAGTTGACTTAAACTACCGGATTTGAAAGCATGTCTATTCTTTGCTGGAACTGTTGAAAATAAACTGTATTTGTATAGCTCGTCACTACCTTCTCAGTTCCTTATTTATTTTTGTTACTTACTAAGTTGGTTATCTCACGCTACACCCTGCACTTCGTGCGCAGATCCAGGTGTTCCCAGTCATAACGGGTGTTGATAGTTGAGCAGCTGATTCCGGAGACAATCGAGGTAGCTGCATGGCATTCGCAGGCATTCGCTCTCTTTCATTTTTTTTATCGCATTTCAGTTCTTATTCCTTAGATGTTGTATTATACTACTCCTGGTATAGATGCTCATGTACTTAGTGACACCCCGATGTCGGGCTAATTTTTTTGCTTATGCTATTGGTTTTTACCCCGTTTTTATGAAAAACTCCGGTTATTTTAAATGTCTTAATTCATTTCTGTTAAATGTTGAAAGTGTTTTGGAAACATCGGCTTGCCTAGTATCGCGATAGGCGCCATCATGACGGGTTAGGTTTTGGGTCGTGGCAAGTTTGTCACACCTCCTTTTTCCCGGGGGTGGGGGGATAATGGAGTTTTTTCAATTAAAGTGACATTAATCGAAATGGGATTATTTATTTATTCAAAGTCGCCACTTGAAATAATTTAGGGTGTCCCAAGTCACCGATTTATTTTAAATCCCAAATCGAGGAAACTTGACTCTGTTTTAAAGTCTGCGAAACCAGAAGACCGGGTAAGGAATTTTGTTAACCCGAGAAAAGGTGCAAGGCACTCTCGAGTTCCGTAGTTTTAGCACGGTCGCTCAACTGTTAATAATTGGCCTAATTATCTGATTTATTACATGTTTAAAACCTATTGTGCATTTTTAACCTTTTACACCGCTTTTAATGATTTATGGAATCTGTTTGAACAAGTTGCGATCTCGCACACTCGTTTTTAACACATTGCGAATCACGTCACATGAAATGCACCCTCGATTTACAACATATTTGTTTTATTATTATTCGAAGTTATGGTCGAGTCACATGAAATGCACACCTGAATTGGTGATTATATATCGTGACTATGCCACGAGAATCATACCCATAGTCACGATGATTTGTTTAAAACGCGTCTAAAGCACTCTAACGGTATTCATTATTCTTCCTAAACTTTTAGATTATTGCAAGGTCGTGAGATATGAATAAGTAAATTAATTATAGAAAATGTTGGCTAGCTCATGTGCTTCAGACTGTCAACACTGGGCCAACAGTATTCGTTTGGCCCAGATCTGATTCCTTTGAAATCACTCTACAATCCAACACGTGATAGAACACATTTCCAACTATTTTCCAAAGACCAATTAACCACCTCTTCTCAATTCTTAACTAAGTAAACCCCATGGCCCCTGATTCTTTTAATTCAATTAAACACTAGTCCACTAAGTTAATTAGCATCTAACAATGAAATCTCATCATTTAAGTATAAGATATGAATTCAAAGGAAATAGATTGAGCACAAAAAAGACAAAACAGAGTAAACAATCATTAGCACAATATTAAAGAAACAATAATTTCAAGAGAGGGTGGACCTTGATTCGCTACTGTTTTTTTTTTTAATTTGATAAAAATAAACAAACGGGTCACTTTATTTACTAAAGTATAATCTTTGGTGACTAAGCCATTTTGCTTCCTCCATTTTCTTAGTTTACTGTTTATTGGAGCTTTTCGTGAGATCAAGACATAAGAAGATGGATATGATACTAACAGAATTAAGCTGAGTGACGCAAAAAACTTGAAATTCAAAAGTTCATCAATTTAAGTAGAACACAGTGATGTTTATAATTATAGCTACTTAGCTATGGAGTTATTTTAATTCTACATATTTCTCTCCAGAAATGACTTCTTCTTAACTTTTCAATGAATAAAATGGAACAGATAACCACTTCTGGTCACTTGTCACAATTGAATGAAAGAGGAATTTAACCAAATAGTGTAGGTATGGAACAAATTAAATTCTCATAGATAGAGTACCCACATTAAGGGAAAAGTTCAAACACTCTGAATAAACTTACAACAACTATGTTATATGAGAACGGACAGGGACCACAACCGATGCCGACAACCTCCAACGATACTCACTGAAACTCGACCCGAGAGAAAGCTAGCAGTGACTAGAGACGGAGCCGCTTATGGGTCTGTTGCGCAGCTTGATTTGCTGCGATTTGAGGCTAGTGTCGCGGCTGTTTTGGCGAGGGGGAAAAGGAAATTTCTCCGGTCACTTCTCCATAGACGGTGGCGGCAACGCATCAGCAGTCCTAAGAGAAGAGAGAGAGGAACGTGAGAGGGAGAAATGGGTTCGACTGGAATCAGTCTTTCTCCTAGGGTTCGGCAGTTGTGTATTGTGTTTTTATCGTGTCATTTTTTAAGGAGGAGGAGTTTTTATCTATGGTGGCTGTGATTTTTTGTTTTGAGGAAGAAGAAAGAGTTTTTCTTTGGGGGTGCGGCCCCTATCTCCAGAATGAGAG
Organism: Nicotiana otophora; assembly: GCA_000715115.1. Lineage (NCBI taxonomy): Eukaryota > Viridiplantae > Streptophyta > Magnoliopsida > Solanales > Solanaceae > Nicotiana > Nicotiana otophora. The sequence continues at coordinate 23,230 of AWOL01S0083870.1, read as the reverse complement.
ATAAAAAGATGTAGGGTTTTAGGGAGGAGGAAATCTGATGGGCTATTGGTTATTGGGCTCAGCTTTGGTCCAATTTGGGTCATGGCTTGACATTTGAACAAAGCAAGACTTTAGGAGAACTAGTCCAAATTAAATCTTCTTTCTTTCTTTTGTGATTTTGATTTTCTTTTATTAATTAATAGATAAAAAAATAAAAATACTACTCCTAAACTTGAAATAGCAAGGTAAAATACTAATCACTCAAAGTTTATTTATCAAACTAATATATTTTTTGGAAAATATTTTCTTTCTTTGTAAATGAAAATAAAGCTTATATTAAAAATGTGACTCTTTTTTTTTTATTGTTTTTCAATTTTCTTAAGTAAAATATATAAAAGGAGAAATAAAAACTAAAATATGTAGATTAAACTTAAAATATATATACATACTAAAAAGTGATAAAAAACTCAAATATAGTAAAAAATTAGGTGCTCACAAAGTTAGTATCAGAGTCTAGATTACATAGGTCTCACAAGTCATGAGCAGGTTTTGTAGAGTCTTGCGGATCGGTACGGAGACGTCTGTACTTATCTTCGAGAGGTTGAAACTTCACATTCTTGAATTCTTGTCGTGCGAATCTTTTGATTCTGGTAATTAAATTTTTATTGTTCTAATTCTCTTACACATGGTGAGGACACGTACTACGGGACAGGATGGACAGCCACTAGTACCACCAGTCATGGTCGCAAGAGGCCGAGGTCACGGTAGAGGCCGAGGTCACGGTAGAGGCCGTGGTAGGTGCAGAGTTGCAGCTCGCACCGCAGCTAGGGTAGCACCTGCAGATCCACCAGTTGCCCTAGTTCATGAGCAGGCTCCAGATGTGGACGAGCCTGTGGGACCAGCTCAGGCACCACTTGTGCCTATTGTGATTCCAGGCCTTCAAGAGGCCTTAGCTCAGATCCTGACAGCGTGTACCAGTATTACTCATGCGGTCTCTGTTCCGGCCACCGCAGCCACTTCTCAGGCCAGGGGAGGTGCTCAGACTCCCGCCGCCCGCACACCAGAGTAGGTGGTACAGGGATTCCAGACATCGGGGGTACCACCAGCCTAGCCGGTTGTAGCTGCTCAGGACTATGTGGTTCCTGTCATGCCTGATGATGAGCAGCGTCGATTGGAGAGGTTTGGGAGGCTCCATCCTCCATCTTTCAGTGGTTCCAAGAGAGAGGATGCACAAGGCTTCTTGGATAGGTGCCATAGGATACTCCGTACCGCAGATATTCTAGAGGCCAGTGGGGTCTCATTCACTACTTTTCAAATCTCTAGGTTGCCTTCAGTTGGTGGGAGGCTTATGAGAGGCATAGGTCGGTCGGCGTAGCACCCCTTACATGGCAGCAGTTCTCCGGTCTATTCCTGGAGAAGTTTGTGCCGCAGTCCCGTAGAGAGAAGCTGCACAGGTAGTTCGAGCAGCTTCGTCAGGGTGATATGTCTGTGACACAGTATGAGATGAGATTTTCAGAGTTGGCCCGTCATGCTATCTGGTTGGTTCCCACAGATAGGGAGAGGATCGGGAGGTTCATAGAGGGCCTCACTTTTCAGCTGCGATTGCTTATGATTAGAGAGAGCGTGTCTGGTGCTACTTTTGATGAGGTTGTCGACATTGCTCGTCAGATTGAGATGGTTCACAGCCAAGAGTGGGTTGAAAGGGAGGCCAAGAGGCCTCGTGGTCAGGGTGGATTTAGCGATGTTCCTTCTGGGGGTCAGTTCTAGTAGAGGTCGTCCTTTCAAACATACTCAGACACTCGCCCAGTTCACCGTGGTGCATCATCTGGCCATGGTTCACACAGTTATCAGCAAGGCCATTCATCTCTCAGTGCTTTTCCAGCTCAGAGTTCATCCCGCGCTCTATTGGGTCAGGGCTCGTCTATGCCAGGTCCTTCTACCAGTTATCCCGATGCCAGGGGCTCTCTTCAGTCCCCAGCTCTAGCACCGGGGAGTTGCTATGAGTATGGAGAGTTTGGTCACATGAGGACGTAGTGTCCCTGCCTAGTGGGAGGTCCAGCTCAGTAGAGGAGCCAATTTATGACATCAGCACCAGTTTCTTCACCACCCGCTCAGCCAGCTCGGGGTGGAGCCCAGTCAGCTAGGGGAGGTCGATCAGGGGGTGTCGAGGCCCGTTTCTATGCTCTTCCTGCCAGAACAGATGCCATTGCTTCGGATGCTGTGATTATAGGTATTGTCTCAGTTTTCTATAGAGATGTCTCTGTATTATTTGACCCTGGTTCCACTTATTCATATGTGTCCTCGTATTTTGCTCATTTTCTGGATATGCCCCATGAGTCTCTAGTTTCACCTGTTCATGTGTCTACGTTAGTGGGCGATACTGTCATTGTGAACCATGTAAATCGGTCACGTGTGGTGACTATTGGGAGTCTGGAGACTAGAGTGGATCTCTTGTTGCTTAGTATGGTCGATCTTGACGTGATTTTGGATATGGATTGGTTGTCTCCATGTCATGCTGTTCTAGATTGTCACGCTAAGACCATGACGTTGGCGATGCCGGGGTTGCCGAGGGTTAAGTGGAGCGGCTTTATAGACTATGTTCCCAATAGAGTGACTTCATACTTGAAGGCTCAACAGATGGTTGAGAAGGGTTGTTTATCTTATCTGGCCTTTATGAGGGATGTTGGTGTAGAGACCCCTGCTATTGATTATGTTCTAGTGGTGCGAGATTTTTTGGATGTGTTTCCAGCAGACCTGCCAGGCATGCTGCCCAACAGGGATATTGATTTCGGTATTGATTTGGTGCCGATCACTCGGCCTATTTCTATTCCACCGTATCGTATGGCACCGACGGAGTTGAAGGAATTGAAGGACCAGCTTCAGGAACTCCTTGATAAGGGGTTTATTCGGCCTAGTGTGTCACCTTAGGGTGCACTAGTTCTATTTATAAAGAAGAATGGTGGTACTATGAGAATGTTCATTGATTGCAGGCAGTTGAACAAGGTCACAATCAAGAACAAGTATCCATTACCGCCTATTGATGATTTGTTTGACCAACTTCGGTGAGCGAGGGTGTTCTCCAAGATTGATTTGAGGTCTGGGTATCACCAGCTGAAGATTCGGGACTCAGATATTCTTAAGACAACTTTCAGAACTCGATATGGACATTATGAGTTCCTTGTGATGTCTTTTAGGCTGACCAACGCCCCAACAACATTCATGCATCTGATGAATAGTGTATTTCAGCCTTATCTTGACTCATTCATTATTATATTCATTGATGATATGCTGGTGTACTCTCGTAGCCAGGAGGAGCATGCCCAACATCTGAGGATTGTGTTACAGCGGTTGAGAGATGAGAAGCTTTATGCATAGTTCTCCAAGTGTGAGTTTTGTCTCAGCTCAGTGGCATTCTTGGGATACGTGGTGTCCAGTGAGGGTATTCAGGTAGACCCGAAGAAGGTAGAGGCAGTTCAGAGTTGGCCCAGACCATCCTCAGCCACAGAGATTTAGAGTTTTCTCGGTTTGGCTGGTTATTACCGTTGTTTTGTGGAGGGCTTCTCATCTATTGCATCGCCCTTGACTAAATTGACCCAAAAGGGTGCTCCTTTCAGGTGGCCAAAGGAGTGCGAGGAGAGCTTTCAGAAGCTCAAGAGTGCTTTGACCACGACTCCAGTTCTAGTTCTACCATCAGCTTTTGGTTCTTACACAGTATATTGTGATGCCTCATAGATCGGTATTGGGTGTGTTCTGATGCAGGAGGGTATAGTGATTGCTTATGCTTCGCTCCAGTTGAAGCCTCATGAGAATAACTATCCTGTCCATGACCTTGAGTTAGCTGCTATTGTTCACGCCTTGAAGATTTGGCGACACTCTTTGTATGGGGTCCATTGTGAGATTTACACTGATCATCGGAGTTTGCAGCATCTGTTCAAACAGAAGGAGCTCAACTTGCGTCAAAGGAGGTGGTTGTAGCTTCTTAAGGACTATGATATCACCATTTTGTACCATCCCGGAAAGGCCAATATGGTGGTCGATGCCTTGAGTCATCGGGCGGAGAGTTTGGGGAGCTTAGCATATCTTCCAGCAGCAGAGAGGTCGTTGGCATTGGATGTTCAGGCCTTAGCTAGCCAGTTTGTTAGATTGAATATTTTTTAGCCGAGTCGAGTATTGGCTTGTGTGGTCTCTCGGTCTTCTCTTTATGATCGTATCAGGGAGCGTCAATATGATGACCTCCATCTTCTTGTCCTTAAGGACACGGTCCAGCACGGTGATGCTAAGGAGGTCACTATTGGGGTTGATGGTGCATTGAGGATGCAGGGCAGGCTATGTGTGCCAAATGTAGATGGTTTGTGTGAGTTGATTCTCTAGGAGGCTCACAGTTTGCGGTATTCTATTCACGCAAGTGCCGCGAAGATGTATCAGGACTTGAGGCAACATTACTAGTGGAGGAGAATGAAGAAGGGAATATTGGAGTATGTAGCTCTGTGCCTAAATTGCCAGCAGGTGAAGTATGAGCATTAGTGACCAGGTGGATTGTTTCAGAAGTTAGAGATTCCGGAGTGGAAATGGGAGCGGATCACTATGGATTTCATTGTTGGGCTTCCACGGACTCAGCGGAAGTTTAATGCAGTTTGGGTGATTGTGGATAGGTTGACCAAGTGAGCTCATTTCATTCCTATGATGACTACATATTATTTCAAGCAGCTGGATCGAGTGTATATCCGTGAGATCATCAGGTTTCATGGCGTACCGGTATCTATCATCTCTGACCGGGGTACGCAGTTTACATCATGGTTCTGGAGGGCCGTGCAGCATGAGTTGGGGACTCGAGTGGAGTTGAGCACAATATTTGACCCTCAGACGGACGGACAGTCCGAGCGCACTATTCAGATAATAGAGGATATGCTTCGTGCGTGTGTGATGGAGTTTGGGGGTTCATAGGATCAGTTCTTGCCTCTAGTGAAGTTTGCTTACAACAACAGTTACCAGTCGAGCATCCAGATGGCACCATATGAGGCTCTGTATGGTAGGTGGTGTAGGTCTTCGGTGGGTTGGTTCGAGCCGGACGAGGCTAGATTATTGGGTAGAAACTTGGTTCAGGATGCTCTGGAGAAGGTTAAGGTAATTCAGGATAGACTACGCACAACCCAGTACAGACAAAAGAGTTATGCGGATTGGAAGGTTTGCGATGTTGCATTCATGGTTGGGGAGCGGGTCTTGCTCCGGGTTTCAGCTATGAAGGGTGTTATGAGGTTCAGAAAGAGGTGCAAGATGAGCCCAAGGTTCATTGGTCACTTTGAGGTATTGCGGCGAGTTGGGGAGATTGCTTATGAGCTTGCTTTACCTCCCAGTCTAGCGGGAGTTCACCCAGTATTCCATGTTTCTATGCTCCGAAAGTATCACGGTGATCCGTCTCACGTGTTGGATTTCAGCTCAGTTCAATTGGACCAGGATTTATCTTATGTTGAGGAGTCGATGGAGATCTTGGATAGTCAGGTTCGAAAGCTGAGGTCAAAGAATATTTGTTCTGTAAAGGTTTAGTGGAGGGGCCAGTCGGTCGAGGAGGTGACCTGGGAGACCGAGCATGATATGCGCAACCATTATCCTCATCTTTTCACCACTTCAGGTATGTCTCTATGCTCATTCGAGGATGGATATTTATTTTAAGAGGGGGACGATCTAAATACCCGGTCGGTCATTTTGAGAGTAATAGCCCCGACCCCTTAATATTTGCCTTCCCCGTGTCTGTTTCTGCTTATATGACTTGCTGGGAGGTCTTGTTTTTGGTTTCGGAGTATTTTGGCACATGTAGACCCTAAATCGGAAGCTTAAGTCTTAGGATTTTGACCATAGTCAGAACCGTGTGAAGACAACTCCGAAATGGAGTTATATCGGTTCTGTTTGCTCCGTTGGGTATTTTAGACTTAGAAGCTTGTCCGGAATATGATTTGGAGGTCCATAGTAGAATTAGGTTTGAATTGGCAAAAGCTGGAATTTTGGCGAATTTGGCCGGCAGTGGAAATTTTGATATCGTGGTTGGATTTGTTTTCCGGGAATTGGAGTAGGTTCGTGTTGTCATTTAGGACTTGTGTGCAAAATTTGAGGTCAATCGGATGTGGTTTGATAGGTTTCAGCGTCGTTTGTGGAATTTGGAAGTTTAGAAGTTCTTTAGGCTTGAATCCGGGTGTAATCTGTGTTTTGATGTTGGTTTGGGTGATTTGAAGGTTCGACTAAGTTCGCATTGGGTTATAATACTAGTTGGTATGTTTGGTTGAGGCCCCAGGGGCCTCGGGTTGATTTCGGATGGTTAACGGTCTTGATATAGAGTTGATGAAGCAGCTGAAGTGTTGTTGCTACTAGTGTAACCGCACCTGCGGAGTGGGCACCGCAGGTGCGAGCCCGCAGAAGCGGCCATAAATGAGTTGAGTAGAGGTCGCAGGTGCGAAGATTTTCCCGCACATGCAATGGCCGCAGAAGCGGGCAGGTGGGCGCAGGAGCGAGATCGAGCCGCAGGTGTGATGGGTTTCCCGCACCTTCGATAGGCGTAGATGTGGTCCTTTGATCGCAGAAGCGGAGGCAGTAGATAAGTGACTTCCGCAGTAGCGGGAATATTTCCGTAGAAGCGACCCCAGAGGCTCGGATAAATGGCCGTAGGTGCGAAAAGTCTGGGCAGAAGGTTTAAAAGCAAGGGTTCACGATTTTAGTATTATTTCAACATTTTAGACTCGGGCTTAGGCGATTTTGGAGAATATTTTAGAGGTGATTATTGAGGTACACTTCTTGTACTAGTTTTGGATCATAAAACTTGTTTCCTCACTAATTTTCCCGCCTAATTAGTGAGATTGTGAAGTGAAATTTGGGGATTTAGGGTTTGGGAATTGGAAAGTAGATTTTGGGGATTTGGATGACCAAATGGTTTCGGATTTTGATAAATTTGGTATGGTTAGACTCGTGAGTGAATGGACTTTCGGGTTTTGTGACTTTTATCAGATTTTGAGGCATGGGCACGGGAGCCGGGTTGAGCCTATTTTGGATTTTGGCTTACAATTTTTGTGTTTTTCTTGTGGAATTGATTCTTTTAGCCTATATTAATTGTATCGTACTATTGTGGCTAGATTCGGGGCGTTTGGGGACTGATTCGAGGGGCAAAGGCATTTCAGTGTAGGATTTTTGCACGGCTTTGGCTTGAGGTAAGTAACAGTTTTAAATCTGGTCCTAAGGGTATGAAACTTAGGATTTTTGGTATGATGTGATTATGTTGGAGGTGACGCACATGCTAGGTGACGAGCGTGTGGGCATGCACCGTCGGGGATTGGGACTTGGTCCGTCCCGTGAGACTGTAAAGTCGAATAGCTTATTGTTAATTACATGTTCCCTCTATCTTCTAGAAATTTGACTATCATTCATGTCAGAAACCTTGCTTAGGCCATATGTTATCGCTGTTGGGACCCGCATCGGTCGAGTACTTGTTAATTAACTGCTATTTGCTATCTTGAACTCATTCACAGTGCTACTTGCAAGTCATATCTCTGTTTCCTTTTGTTTTCTTGTTGACACTTGTTATTAACTCTTTTGACTGATTTGTATGATTTCTGAAAGTACGAGAGGGCTGGAGAGGTTAGTGACTAAAATAGGTCCTGAGTGCCGAGCTATGAGCTATATGAGGGTATATGGATCGGGTTGCACACCGCAACGAGCCTTATGGATATTTATGGACTGTGGAACGGGTTGCACGCTGCAACGAGCCTTATGACTACTTATATAATTGGGTCGGGCTGCACGCCACATCGATATAGCGCTTGGGCTGAAAGGATCCCCTCCAGAGTTTGCACACCCCCAATGAGCGCAGGTACCTATTGAGTGTGAGTACTGAGGGCTGAGAGCCGAGTGATTAAGCTGTTGTGACGAGTTGAGTGACTATTGTCCTGAGCGGTTGTACTTGCTTTTCATTTGTTGATACACTTAGTTGCTATTTGTCATTGTTGTGAAATTTCTGAAAGATTGTATATCCAGATCACCTGAACTTGAACTATATAAAACTAAGTTGACTTAAACTATCGGATTTGAAAGCATGTCTATTCTTTGCTGGAACTATTGAAAATGAATTGTATTTGTATAGCTCGTTACTACCTTTCAATTCATTATTTATTTTTGTTACTTACTGAGTTGGTTGTACTCACACTATACCCTGCACTTTGTGTGCAGATCTAGGTGTTCCCGGTCGTTGCGGGTGTTGATAGTTGAGCAGCTGATTCCGGAGACTATCGAGGTAGCTGCATGGCGTTCGTAGGCCTTGACTCTCCTTCATTATCTTTATCGCATTTCAGTTCTTATTCCTTAGATATTGTATTAGACTGCTCCTGGTATAGATGCTCATGTACTCAGTGACACCCAGATGTCGGGCTAATGTTTTCGCACTTATGCTATTGGCTTTTATCCCGTTTTTATGATAAACTCTAGTTATTTTAAATGTCTTAATTCATTTCTGTTAAATGTTGAAAGTGTTTTAAAAATTCCGGCTTGCCTAGTATCGCAATAGGCGCCATCACGACGGGTTATTTGGGTCGTGACATTTCTGTATAATATATCCTTTAAATAGTAGCCTTTTCCTTACTATCCATGTATGACATGTCATGTCATGACCCAATTTCTACCGTGGGCCGTGATGGTACCCAACGTTATCGCTAGGCAAGCCAACGGTGAATTAAACCACGTTATTACTCTTTTAATAAGTTTTGAAGTAATTAAATTCTATTTAATAAGGAATTAAAGAGCGGAAAATTCAATAAATTAAACGAAAATAACTGAGTGGCAATCATAGTAATATAAGTGCTCCAAAACCATAAAGTCTACTACTGTGTGTGCCATAACCTGGTGTCACAAGTGTATGAGCAACTAGTAGAATATACAAAACTCTAACTACTGTCCGAAATAAAGTAGACAGAATATAAATACGAAAGAGAGACTCTAGGGGCTGCAGAATGGCTCAGGATGCAGCTCACCACTAGGCCTCGGGATATCCGATATGCGCGCTGGTAGGACCGCCAAATGCACCAGCCTCATCCCCTGCACGGTTAGTGTAAAAGTGTAGTGTGAGTACATAAACAACATGTACCCAGTAAGTATCAAGTCTAACTTCGAAGAAGTAGTGACTAGGGGTCGACATCGACACTTACTATGGCCCAAGAATAATAAATTAAGAAGTTCTAAATAAGCATGGGTTATGCATACAATTACAGTAATTCAATAACAACCAGGAAATAAAAAATTCCTTTACACCTGATAAATCCCAAATAACTTTCTATCTTATATTATTTCAACCTCTCAGACCATGAAATAATATCAAATATATAAAAAAATAAATCCAAGTATTATCACGCACGATTATGCCGAGGTCATACGACCCGATCCAGAATAACGTGTACACTGCCGAGGGATGTGTGGCATGATCCACAGATGCATCTATCTACTGCCGAGGCATTCGGCCCACTCCACAAGAAGAAAGGATACTTTATAAACAACCGGTTTAAGAGAAAATACAAGGCTAATGTACAACGAAACACGATTTTCGTTAACGGTCAAGTAACCCGCCAAAACTCAAGTGAGTGAAATTAGGCCATTTACAATTCCTCTAACAAGTTCCAATATAATTTAGGCACTTTAATTAACAAGAAGGGTGTAAACATTACAAATATTTCATGATTCGGGTCCTAAACTACCCGGATATAAGCATAATTAGTAGCTAGGCACAGATTCTCATCACCTCGTATGTATGTAGCCCCCCACAATTATAAAAAAATAGCAATTTAAAGCACCTATGGGATAAATTCTCTCTTACAAGGTTAGGCAAGAGACTTACCTCATCTCAAGGTTCGCTTTATGGTCTCAAATTCGCTCTAAAACCTCAACTCGGTGCCGAAAAATCCAAAACTAGTCAAATATTATATAAATTAATCAATATATGTTCTAAAGTTCATAATTTAATTATTAGAGTAATTACCCAACCCAAATTGGAAGATTCTTAAAATTTACCCCCAGGTCCACGTGCCCGGATTTCGAATATTTTCGAAGAAAGTTGTTACCCATAACCTCACGAAGTCAAATATATAATTTTTACTCAATCCCATAACAATTTTCGTGGTTAAATCTCATTTTTATCAAAACCTAGGTTTTTCATCTAAACCCATGATTTTCATTATTTTACATGTTAAAATTTACCCATAATCTATGTATTTAACTCACATTGGATAGAAAATCACTTACCTCAAAGTGCTAGGTGAAAACCCCTCACCAAAAGCTCCAAAATCGCCCAATAAATGAAAGAGAATGAGTCAAAAATGGTTTAACTCCCGACTTTAATGAACCTCACTGCTAACAGGACATTCGCACTTGCGGTCACTGGGCCGCATCTGTGGTACCGCTTCTGCGGAGAAAGGTCCGTTTCTGTGGAATTCCCCAGGCCCAGCACTGGCCGCTTCTGCGGATGGTCAAACGCACATGCGACCTCATTGCATCTACAGGTTATTCCTCGCAGAAGCGAGGCCGCCTCTTCGGCCACTAGCCAAGTGCCACAAAGCTGCTTCTGCGGCCACAAGCTCGCATCTGCATCTGCGGCCATAAGCTCGTAGGTGCGGGCACACTAGATCTGGTGCACCAACAACCCTTTTGAGTCCTAAATCGATCTGTGCAGCGTCCGGATTGCACCCCAGGCCCCGAGGCCTCGTCCAAACATACGAACAAGTTTGTAAACATAAAAAGGACTCGCTCGCACCCTCGGAACCCAGATAACAACACTAAAACTAATAATCATACGCCAAAACCAATAGAATAAACTTATGAACTTCAAGTTCTTCCAACTTACTCCAAACGCGCCGAATCATACTTAAACTATTCGGAATGACTCCAAATTTTGCGTGCAAGTCTTAAATCGCCGTACGAAACTATTCCCAGGCTCAGAATACCAATTAGACCTCGATAACACCAAATCATACCTCAAACCAAATTTAAGGAACTTTAAAACCTTCAATGCACCAACTTCCAATATTAAGCACTGAAATGCTCCCGGATCATCCAAAACTCGATCTGAATGTACACCTAAATCCAAAATTAACATAGGAACTTATTTGAACCGTCAAATCCCGGTTCCGAAGTTGTTTACTCAAAATGTTGACCAAAGTCAAACTTAGCCTTTTTAAAGCTAAACTAAGGAACCAAGTGTTCCGATTTCAACCCGAAACCTACCAAATCCCAAACTAACCACCCCTATAAGTCATAAAACGATAAAATCACCTACGGAGAATCTTATTTAGGGGAACAGGGGATCTATAAAGCAAAACAACTGATCGGGTCGTTACATTCTTCACCTCTTTGTAGCGACCCGGCCGGTCATTTTGAGAGTTATAGCCCCGATCCCCTGTTTACTATTTTCCCATATTTTTTTCTGCTTATGTGACTTACCGGGAGGTTGTTGTTGTGGTTTCCGAGTGAATTGGGATACTTAGTCCCTAAACGGAAGCTTAAGTCTTAAGATTTGTTATCGTAGTCAGAACTATGTGAAGATGACTCCGGAATAGAGTTTTGTCGATTTCGTTAGCTTCGTTGGGTGATTTTGGACTTAGGGGCGTGTCCGAATTGTGTTTTGGAGGTCTATAGCTGATTTAGGCTTGAATTGGCAAAAATCAATTTTTTTGGAGATTTTGACCGGTAGTGAACTTTTGATATCGGGGTTGGATTCTGATTTCGAAAGTTGGACTAGGTCCATAATGTCAATTATGACTTTTGTGCAAAATGTTAGGTCAATCGGACGTGATTTGATAGGTTTCGGCATCGGTTGTAGAAATTTAAAGTTTCAAGTTCATTAAGTTTGAATCGGAGGGTGATTCATATTTTAGCATTGTTGGATGTGATTTGAGAGCTCAACTAAGTTTGTATGGTGTTTTAGGACTTTTTGGTATATTTGGTTGAGGTACCGAGGGCCTCGGGTGTGTTTCAGATGCTTTACGGATTGAATTTGGACTTATGCAAATTGCTGAAGTTTTCTGGTTTCTGGTGTTTCCGCACCTGCGGTTGGGAGACCGCAGGTGAGGACTCGCACGTGCGGAAGGAGGAGCGCAAGTGCGGTTTAGTCAAGCTTGGTATATGGGAATAGGTGCAAGATTGGCCCGTAGAAGCGAAGCCGCATCTATGGTAGATAAAGCGCAGAAGCGGACGGGGCCTGGAGCGTGTGGATCACAGAAGCGGAAGATATCCGCAGAAGCAGGCGCGCAAGTGCGGCCCCTTGCTCGCATATGTGGACCCAGCCCCCTTTAAGTCATTTCTGCACCTGTGAGGGAATTTTTGCAGGTGCTGCTGGATGCACGCAGGTGCGAGATCGCTGGGCAAAAAAGGGGGAATTTCGAGGGTTTGATCTCATTTTCATTTTGGGTCTTTGAGAGCTCGGATTGAGGAAATAATTCAAGGATTTTCAGAGAGAACTTTGGGGTAATGATTCTTAACTCATTTATGGTTATATTCTACTAATCTATAGTTGAATGCATCATTTAATGAAAGAATTTGGTTGAACAATTGTGAAAAAGTTGGAAGGTTCTTCAAATAAGTTTTCTTGAGTTTTTATTGGGATTTTGATATAGGATTTGGATAATTTTGGTACGAATAAGCTCGTCAGTGAGTGGGTGTTCATATTTTGTGACTTTTACCCGATTCCGAGACGTGAGCCCAGGTCGACATTTTGGGACGATTTTTCTAAATTCTTGCTTTAGCTTTGATTTCATTAATTAGATCAATTTCTTATAGTTGTATTTATGGTATATAATTGATTTTTGCTAGATTTTGGTCATTCAGAGTTGGATATGCGTGAAAAAGGCATTGTTACCGATTGATTGAGCTTTGTTCAAGATAAGTGGCTTGCCTAACCTTGTGTGAGGGAAATCCCCTTAGGATTTGGGACTGCTGTGATATGTGAGTGTCGTGTACGTGAGGTGACGAGTACGTACACGGGCTATTTGTTATAAAACCCGATTTATTTTACTGAGTAGTAATCTGTTTTTTTCCTATAATTTGAGTTATACCGTTTAAATGAGTATTAGTCTGTTTTCATTCTTAATTGAGTTATTCCAATATGTGTAGTTATCATGTTTAGACTAATATCTCATGTCTACGTGCTTTAACTGCTTATTTGAACTCTGTGAAGCATGCCTAGTTGATTCCTATTTTTCCTTGTTCTTTATCAGTATAACTGTAGAAATCTTGTTGCTAACTGTTGCATTTATTGGTTAAGCTGTGTGTTTACTTTTTGAGACTACGACGCGGTTCCTCAGGAGTTCTCCCTATACATTTACTTTTGAGACTACGAGGCGGTTCCTCGGGAGTTCTCCCTACACATTTACTTTTGAGACTACGAGGCGGTTCCTCGGGAGTTTTTCCTGCACATTTACTTTTGAGACTACGAGGCAGTACCTCGGGAGTTCTCCCTGTATATTTACTTTTGAGACTACGAGGCGGTACCTCGAGAATTCTCCCTGCACATTTATTTTGGGACTACGAGACGGTATCTCGGGAGATCCCTTGTTGTATACCCATGTGTGTTGTACTGTTGCCTTGCTGTGTTTCCTTTTGTTAAATTCTAGTCTCTTATTATACTTTATATGCTCCTGTCTTATTTATTATTTACCAGTGGTCCCGACCTTACCTCATCACTACTCAATCGAGGTTAGGCCTGGCACTTACTAGGTACCGTTGTGGTGTACTCATGCTACTATTCTGCATATGTTTTGTGTGCAGATCCAGGCACTTCTTATCAGCCCCGCTATTAGCTAAGAGTGTTTGCTGTTATATAGAGACTTCAAGGTATATCTTCCGCGTTCGAATACCTCGGAGTCCCCTTCTATTCTCCCCTATGTCAATTACCTTTTGTGCTTCTTTTATTAGACTCTGGTGTATAGAGATACTACTTTTCCTTCTGTAGCTTGTGACTTATGATTTTTCGGGTTTTGGGAATACTGTGTATTACTAGAGTGTTGGTTATTGTACATGCCGGACGACATTGTTACCAGTTATTTTTGTTATCTGTTGCAGTTAGTTGTTAAATTTGACTTCCATTTTTGTTATTTCCGCAATTTGTTAGGCTTACCTAGTCGCAGAGACTAGGTGTCGTCATGACGTCTTACGGAGGGAGAATTGAGTCATGACACTCTTAAACAAACGTTTGTCCTCGAATGGGTCTAGAATCATACCTGGAGTGCTGAATAAGTGGGGATATCTGCTCCACATGTCCTCCCCGACCTCCCAGGTCGCCTCGTCGACTGGTTGGCCCCTCCACTGAACTCTTACCATAGAAATCTTCTTGGACCTTAACTGGCGAACATGCCTGTCAACAATAGCAACTGGCTCCTGCTCGTAACCTAGGCTCTCATATAACTGAACCATGTCGAAGTCTAACACACTGTCGGCATGATATCTCCAGAGCATAGACATGTGAAAAACCGGATGAACTCCCGATAGACTGGGAGGCAAAGCAAGCTCATAAGAAACTTCTCCAACTCGCCCCAACACCTCAAATGGACCTAAAAACCTTGGGCGCAACTTGACCTTCTTTCCGAACCTTATGATTCTCTTCATCAGCGAGACCTTCAAGAGAAACCTCTCACCCACCATAAATGACAAATCACGCGCCTTCTGATCCGCATAACTCTTCCGTCTGGACTGTGCCGTGCGAAGTCTCTGCTGGATCAGTTTTACCTTTTTGAAGACATCCTTCACCAAATCAGTACTATATAACTTAGCCTCGCCGGGCTCAAACCATCCGATGGGAGAACGACATCGCCGACCATATAAAGCCTAAAATGGAGCCATCTCGATGCTGGACTGATAACTGTTGTTGTAAGCAAACTCGGTCAAAGGCAAGAATAGATCCCACTGTCCTCCGAAGTTAATCACACCTGCTCTGAGCATATCCTCTAAGATCTGAACTATCCACTCCGACTGCCCGTCAGTTTGCGGGTGAAATGCTGTGCTAAGCTCTATACGGGTCCCCAACTCGCTATGTACTGCTCTCCAGAAATGCGAAGTAAACTGAGGGCCTCTATCTGATATGATGGAAACAGGTACACCATGCAATTGAACAATCTCCTCAATATAAATCTGGGCTAACCTCTCTGAAGAATATGTGGTTACGACTGGAATGAAATGTACCGACTTGGTAAATCTGTAGATAAGATTGTCACCGACAGTTCATCTTTCTCTAAGAATCATATTTTAAGGATGCAATTGAATAAAAAATAAGAACTTGTGACACCCTCAAGAGGGTCGAACGTATAATGGTAATGTTATTCGAACTACAACTGAACCCGGAAAATGACACATTTGCTAGAATAACTTCCTTTGACGATGCAGTTATGACGAGGGTATTGTAGTCATATATAAGTTTCTTGTTTGAGTTCTTGATGGAGAATGTGAGGTTGAGTTTTACGGAGAGTTGGGTGGCATCCTCGGGCCGGGGTGGTAGTAAGATTAAAGATAGAAATATTGAGTGAGAAGATGGAGAATATGGGGAACTGAGGATGGTTGAGGAAGTAGAAAATAACTTGTGTAATGGCTTGCGAGGAGGATATAGACAAAGTAAATGCTATTTCTGAATTAAATATAGCAAGACAAAAACACTAATTACTCAATATTTAATTAATAGAGCCCCTCACTTGAAATTAAACATAGACAAGATAAAAATATATATTTTTTGGAAATTTTCTCTCTTGGTAAATGAAGATAAAAC
The DNA here is from genome assembly GCA_000715115.1 of Nicotiana otophora. Classification (NCBI taxonomy): domain Eukaryota; kingdom Viridiplantae; phylum Streptophyta; class Magnoliopsida; order Solanales; family Solanaceae; genus Nicotiana; species Nicotiana otophora. The sequence goes on along the minus strand of AWOL01S0083870.1, from coordinate 7,482 downwards.
TTTTATTAAAAATGTGACTCTTGTTATCATTTTTATTTGTCTTAAATAAAACCTATAAAAAAGTGAAACAAAACTAAAATATCAAGATTATACTTAACAAATATTTAAACACACACAAAAAAAGGTAAAACATTAGGTGCTCACAGTTAAAATAAAGAAAAATATTTTTGTAATTTTCATTTTAAGAGAAAATCAAGCAAGAATGGTCAAAAATAAGCAAAGTAATAATATTAGAACTAAAAGAAATCTAAACACTAAAAGGGGTAAAATTTCAGGGATGTGACGACCCGATCGACCGTTTTGCATAATTGCGCCCCGTTTCCCCTTTTTATGCTTCACACATGTGAGTTTATACTTTTATGACTTGCGAGGTTGATTAGTTCTGTTCCGGGAAGCCTTCGGGTTGATTTAGATCCTTGATTCTAGACATAGAAGTTTTAATTTGAAAATGTTGACAAAAACTTTGAATTTTGTGAAAATGACCCCGGAACTGTAATTTTTATGACTCCGATAGCTTCGTATCGTGATTTCGGACTTGGGCGTACGTCCGGATTGAATTTTGAAAGTCCGTAGGTTGATTTGTGTTGATTTGCCAAAATTGGACAATTTAAATTTGAAAAGTTTGACCGTAGGTTGACTTTTAGCTATCGAACTCGGAATTTGATTTTGGGACGTGGAATAGGTCCTTTATGGCATTTAGAACTTGTCTGCAAAATTTGGTGTCATTTGGAGTTGATTTGATAGGATTCAGACGTTTAGTCGTAATTCTAGAAGTTCTTGAAAATTTCTTTGAAATTCATGCGTTTTAGACTTCAATTCATAGCTTTAGATGTTATTTATGTCTTTTTATCGTGTGAGTGAGTTCGTATGATTTTTTAGACTTGTATGGATGTTTGGTTTGGAGCCCCGGGAGCTTGGGTGAGTTTCGAACGCTTAGCGGAGTGTTGTTGGAATCAAAGTTGCTGGTTTTTCTGTACAGGCCTCAGTGTCGCATTTGTGAGGTTTGGGTTCGAATTTGCGAAGGTAGGCCAAGTCTGTTGGGTTCGCATTTGCGAAGTGCACCTGGGGAGAGCTTTTTCGCATTTTTGATCAACAGGGTCGCATTTGCGGAGGTCCATGGTTCGCAATTGCGATGACAGCAAAGATGGAAGGGTCTTCGCATTTGCAAGGGATTCTTCGCATTTGTAGGGTTCACAATTGCGAACTCCAGATTGCAAATGCAACATCTTCGACTGGACAAATAGCTGAGGGATGGGATTTTTGAGTTTATTCTCTCATTTTTGAACCCTAGACTCGGTAGGAGACGACTTGGAGAGGAGATTTTCTCCTACAAACCTTGGTTAAGTAATTCTAACCTACTTCCAATCATATTTCATCAACATTTCTTAGATTTTAACATCAAAACCATGTGAATCAAGTGAAAATTTGTGAAACTTTGCCAAAATTTTGAAAAATAAGAAATTGAGTTCTGAGAGTCGATTTGGACTCGAATTTTGAAACTAATCACATATATGAACTCGTGGGGTCATGGGTAGACGAAATCTACCATTGGACCCGGGTTTTGACCGGGCAAGCCCCGGATTGACTTTTGTTGACTTTTTAAAAAAAATATAAAGATCAAAACTTTATTTATTGTAACTGTTTTCTCTTGAATTGGTTGATGATATTGAGTTAAGTTTGGGTAGATTTATGCATTGTGGAGGCGAGTTTTAGGGAAAAAGAAATTTCTGAGGGTTGAGTTGGCTTAGTCGAGGTAATTGTCTTGCCTAACTTTGTGTGGGAGAACCTTAGGTTTGGTATTGTTGACCAATTGTGCTAAGTGAAATATGTGTACTCAAGGTGACGAGAGGGTACACGGGTGGTACGTGGTAGTTGATTGTTTTAGGCTATTTAGACTATTTTCATGCTTAATTGAAATGCCATATCATGTTCTAAATCCTCATAGTCAATTTATCCTTAATTGTATTAGATTATACGTACATGCCTTAGTTGACTTGCCTAGCACTTATTCTACAACCTACTTGCTTAATTTCTCCCATGCTTAGTTGAACTTGTTGTCTCTTTTAATTGTTAAATGCTATCTCCTCATTGATAATCATCATTATTTGAAGTTATTGTCCGTGTTATCTCTTTCCATATTTAATTTTTGTTACTTGAAGTAATTGTTCATGTAATCTTCTTACTTGTGGATTTCCATTAATTGAGGCTCATCGTTAAATATTATCTCCTTCATTGCAATTTAGGCTTATCTAATATCGTGGTTATATATTGTTTCTCTCATTTTTGAGTTTATTGGTGATAAAGTTGTGAAAATCATTAATACATTAAGGCGATGTTAGTTATTGTTGAAATCTCTATCTTATCGAGCAATTTTCATTCATTGTTTTTGTTGATATTCTTGTATACATTGTGGTGGAGCCGTGAGCTATTGTTGTGGAAATATTGATATTGTTGTTGGCAAGTTGTGATAGATGGACACTCGTGGTGCGAATTGTTATAGTGATATATTATTGAAGCATATACGGTGGTATAAGGCTTGGGGTTGATGTGGATGCGGCTGTATAAGGTGTGATTTATGTGCCTGTTGCTTGTAGGGGAACTACGTGAAGCCACGCGGCGTCATAAGGTGGGCTAAAGTGCGTGTAGCTATTTCGGAAAAACTATTTTCAAATGTAAGGCTCACGCAGCGGTATAAGAAAATACTTTGATTGAAACTGAGAAATATGAATACGAGGCGGTACCTCAGTTTTGATTTCATTATACACGAGGCGGTACCTCAGTTTTGATTTCATTATACACGAGGCGGTACCTCGATGTGATTCTTGCTGTTTATTTCATCCTGCAAAGTGTTTTGGTGGGATATATAACTTGTTGTTTCTTTCCTTATTGTACTATCCGTTGTTGTCCGTACATGATCGTTGTAGCTTTTAGTTGCTTATTTATTATACTATTTCCATTGTTGATTTTCGGTACTAGTTCACGCCATTATCTTTTATCGTATCGGTTGTTTCTTCACTTTTTATTTTATATCCGTATTTTATTGTCATATTGCTTATATATCATAGTAGGTGTCTTGATCCGTCCTCGTCACTATTCTACTGAGGTTAANTAGGTGTATTGATCCGTCCTCGTCACTATTTTATTGAGGTTAGACTTGATACTTACTGGGTACCGTTGTGATGTACTCATACTACGTTTCTGCACATTTTGTGCACATCCAGGTACGTCTGTTCATTTCGATTGATAGAGATTACCTACTAGCTGCCTTCATCAGATACTTCAAGGTATGCATGCTTGGTGTCCACAGTCTTCAGAGTCCCCTTCTATTATCCTTAGTTAGTATTGTATTTTCTCGCAAACAATGATATATGAGATATTTTAGTTATTCTATAGTGCTTGTGACTCCGTTCTATAGTTCTTGGGGATTGTACGGATGAGATTTTGCTTTTTAGCAGTTATATGAGATTATCAAATTGGGTTTGAGTATTTTGTTATTTACATTTGTTTAATTGCTAACAAATATTAGGCTTGCCTAGTCATAGAGACTAGGTGCCATCACGACATACTATGGATGAATATTGGGATCGTGACAGGGGAGGATAAAACATTACATGTCTACAAATACCGTTAGAGAAGAATAGTAAATATTCGGAAGAAATATTTGTTATATTGCTTTAACACTCAGAAGCATATAGCCTTTAACTCACCCTCACAGATCATGTGTATTTAAAAAAAGATCCACATGATCTGCACGTGCCTTAATATGAAAAGGCCAAATTAAGCGAATAAACTAAACTGAAATCATATGCAAGTCCAAAATAATTAATGTGGTGGACCTTAAATTATTTTCCCCAATCCTCTTTAAAATTTCTTATATGTTATAATTTGGGGCGGCACAATGATTTTTGTGACCTATTACTTCAATGAGGGGCCTTAAGCTTCTTGTTACAAGAATATATAATTTTATTTAAAGTTTATTTTCCTAACTTTTTGTATATAAATTATTAATAATTTATTTATTATTAATTTTTATTAATTTATTTATACTCCATTGACTAGGATCATATGTTTCTAGGTATACAAATATTCAATTCATTTAGAATTTTTGTATGTTCTTGAGGATCTATGTTAGATTTTTCACCAATTTCTTCTCCTTCTTCAATTTTATTATTGTCTAGCTCAACTATATTTGTGATTAGAATAAAATAATTATACTTTTGAAGAGAAAAGTAAAAAGAGATAAAATAATATGGGCCCATTAATAATGATGATTATATATAAATAATGCAAGAAGGTATGTTAACACGGGAGTGAATCCCAAAAATATTGTTTATTTACCAATTTTTCTCCTATAATCCTATATTTCCTTTCTTTTTCATGAAAATTGCATCCATTTTTCCCAAACACCCAGTATTCTTAAAGAAAAATTAATATCTACTGGAAAGTTTTAGGCCCCCGTAAAAATGGGATCCAAAACAGTGGCTTTAAGGCTTGGGGTTGATGTGGATGCGACGGTATAAGGTGAGACTTATGTGCGTGTTGCTTGTAGGGGAACTACGTGAAGCCACACGGCGTCATAAAGTGGGCTAAAGTACGTGTAGCTATTTCGGAAAAAACTGTTTTCAAAACCTATTTTCAAATGTAAGACTTACACGGCAATATAAGAAATATTGCGATTGAAACTGAGAAATATGAATATTAGACGGTACTTCGGTTTTAATTTCATTATACACGAGGCGGTCCCTCGATGTGATTCTTGCTATTTAGTTCATGCTGCAAAGAATTTTGGTGGGATATATATCTTGTTATTTCTTCCCTTATTGTACTATCCGTTGTTGTCCTTACATGATCGTTGTAGCTTTTAGTTGCTTCTTTATTATACTATTTCCATTGTTGATTTTCGGTACTAGTTCACGCCATTATCTTTTATCATATCGGTTGTTTCTTCACTTTTTATTTTATATCCGTATTTTATTGTCATATTGCTTATATATCATAGTAGGTGTATTGATCCGTCCTCGTCACTATTTTATTGAGGTTAGACTTGATACTTACTGGGTACCGTTGTGATGTACTCATACTACGTTTCTGCACATTTTGTGCACATCCAGGTACGTCTGTTCATTTCGATTGATAGAGATTACCTACTAGCTGCCTTCATCAGATACTTCAAGGTATGCATGCTTGGTGTCCACAGTCTTCAGAGTCCCCTTCTATTATCCTTAGTTAGTATTGTATTTTCTCGCAAACAATGATATATGAGATATTTTAGTTATTCTATAGTGCTTGTGACTCCGTTCTATAGTTCTTGGGGATTGTACGGATGAGATTTTGCTTTTTAGCAGTTATATGAGATTATCAAATTGGGTTTGAGTATTTTGTTATTTACATTTGTTTAATTGCTAACAAATATTAGGCTTGCCTAGTCATAGAGACTAGGTGCCATCACGACATACTATGGATGAATATTGGGATCGTGACAGGGGAGGATAAAACATTACATGTCTACAAATACCGTTAGAGAAGAATAGTAAATATTCGGAAGAAATATTTGTTATATTGCTTTAACACTCAGAAGCATATAGCCTTTAACTCACCCTCACAGATCATGTGTATTTAAAAAAAGATCCACATGATCTGCACGTGCCTTAATATGAAAAGGCCAAATTAAGCGAATAAACTAAACTGAAATCATATGCAAGTCCAAAATAATTAATGTGGTGGACCTTAAATTATTTTCCCCAATCCTCTTTAAAATTTCTTATATGTTATAATTTGGGGCGGCACAATGATTTTTGTGACCTATTACTTCAATGAGGGGCCTTAAGCTTCTTGTTACAAGAATATATAATTTTATTTAAAGTTTATTTTCCTAACTTTTTGTATATAAATTATTAATAATTTATTTATTATTAATTTTTATTAATTTATTTATACTCCATTGACTAGGATCATATGTTTCTAGGTATACAAATATTCAATTCATTTAGAATTTTTGTATGTTCTTGAGGATCTATGTTAGATTTTTCACCAATTTCTTCTCCTTCTTCAATTTTATTATTGTCTAGCTCAACTATATTTGTGATTAGAATAAAATAATTATACTTTTGAAGAGAAAAGTAAAAAGAGATAAAATAATATGGGCCCATTAATAATGATGATTATATATAAATAATGCAAGAAGGTATGTTAACACGGGAGTGAATCCCAAAAATATTGTTCATTTACCAATTTTTCTCCTATAATCCTATATTTCCTTTCTTTTTCATGAAAATTGCATCCATTTTTCCCAAACACCCAGTATTCTTAAAGAAAAATTAATATCTACTGGAAAGTTTTAGGCCCCCGTAAAAATGGGATCCAAAACAGTGGCTTTAAGGCTTGGGGTTGATGTGGATGCGACGGTATAAGGTGAGACTTATGTGCGTGTTGCTTGTAGGGGAACTACGTGAAGCCACACGGCGTCATAAAGTGGGCTAAAGTACGTGTAGCTATTTCGAAAAAAACTGTTTTCAAAACCTATTTTCAAATGTAAGACTTACACGGCAATATAAGAAATATTGCGATTGAAACTGAGAAATATGAATATTAGACGGTACTTCGGTTTTAATTTCATTATACACGAGGCGGTCCCTCGATGTGATTCTTGCTATTTAGTTCATGCTGCAAAGAATTTTGGTGGGATATATATCTTGTTATTTCTTCCCTTATTGTACTATCCGTTGTTGTCCTTACATGATCGTTGTAGCTTTTAGTTGCTTCTTTATTATACTATTTCCATTGTTGATTTTCGGTACTAGTTCACGCCATTATCTTTTATCATATCGGTTGTTTCTTCACTTTTTATTTTATATCCGTATTTTATTGTCATATTGCTTATATATCATAGTAGGTGTATTGATCCGTCCTCGTCACTATTTTATTGAGGTTAGACTTGATACTTACTGGGTACCGTTGTGATGTACTCATACTACGTTTCTGCACATTTTGTGCACATCCAGGTACGTCTGTTCATTTCGATTGATAGAGATTACCTACTAGCTGCCTTCATCAGATACTTCAAGGTATGCATGCTTGGTGTCCACAGTCTTCAGAGTCCCCTTCTATTATCCTTAGTTAGTATTGTATTTTCTCGCAAACAATGATATATGAGATATTTTAGTTATTCTATAGTGCTTGTGACTCCGTTCTATAGTTCTTGGGGATTGTACGGATGAGATTTTGCTTTTTAGCAGTTATATGAGATTATCAAATTGGGTTTGAGTATTTTGTTATTTACATTTGTTTAATTGCTAACAAATATTAGGCTTGCCTAGTCATAGAGACTAGGTGCCATCACGACATACTATGGATGAATATTGGGATCGTGACAGGGGAGGATAAAACATTACATGTCTACAAATACCGTTAGAGAAGAATAGTAAATATTCGGAAGAAATATTTGTTATATTGCTTTAACACTCAGAAGCATATAGCCTTTAA
>AWOL01S0083867.1:0-12807 GCA_000715115.1 Nicotiana otophora | reverse complement strand
CAGCCATATGAAGTCATATACACAACTCCAAAATAGTCCAATAAGAAACAACAACTTCTTATATAACTTCAAGTTCTATGTTGTAATTCTTCATCCAAATAACTTAACCAACACATAGATAGGCTTAAGCCCAAGCAATAGGGTGTTATACATACCTTAAATAATCAAAAAAAACTCGAACCAAAACTTTCCTTAGCTTACAAGCACCCTTAATGGAATCACAACATCATAGAGACTCTTTTCTTTACTTAGGCTAATTGTTGAGGTTAGGTCTAGGAAAAACCACCTTAGATTCGACTTGGAACTATGGAGGACTGTTAGACAGGTGTTGAGAGATTTTGAGAACTGTCCTTGGTAAAAAATGACCAAAAATGAGCCATCCAAACTCTTTAAAATGTTCAAGGGTCGTCCACCGCCTAAGTGGGTCCCATTGGGAGCTGCTTGCGCAGTCTCAAAAAAATATGAATATCTCTCTACTCCGATGTCTTATCAATGAACTGTTTACTGCGTTAGAAACTAGACTCGTAGATCTTAAATTTGATATGTGGGTCATCCTGTAATTACAAGTATATTAGGATAAAAGCTTTTCTATATTTGACCTAAGTTTCAGCACATTATGCATGTATCTTGTGATGACCTTTGCCAACTTTTGTTCCACAACCCGATTGACTTCAAAATGTAACATACGACTATCATACGACTAAAATAACTCATAAAATAACCTCCTTATCATGTTAAGAACCCTAGTCTCACCCCAAAGTACATGTCATAACATTCCCAACTTGTTGACTTTCGACGAAACTTATTTTCTTCATTTCGTTTAGTTTCTAAACCTTCCAAACCTCTTGGTACTTGTTATCCATGATCTTAAAGATTTGTAAGCTCAAAGGAAACTTGATTAACTTACTTTATGAACTTTTACAAATGATCTCATTTCTGAGCTCACATCAATTGACTTACGACGTATTCTCACGTACGAAAATATGGGGTGTAACACTTGTGATGCGAGTTGTTATTGTGATATGATATTGACACGCATGCGATGGTATAAGGTATGGGGTTAATGTGTATGCGGCGGTATAAGGGGGACTTATGTGCGTGTTGCTTGTAGGGGAACTACGTGAAGCCACGCGACATCATAATATGGGCTAAAGCGCGTGTAGCTATTTTGGAAAAACTGTTTTCAAAACCTATTTCAAACGTAAGGCTCATGCAGAGGTATAAGGAAAGATTGTGATTGAAATTGAGAAATGTGAATACGAGGTGGTACCTAGGTTGTGATTCTTGATTTATACGAGGCGGTACCTCGATGGTGATTCTTATGGTACATGATGGGGTACCTCGTTGTGTTATTTTGTTGTTTATCTAATGTTGAAAAGAGCTTTGGCGGGAATGTTTCTTGTTATTTTGTTCTTCCTTGTTCTAGCAGTTGTTGTACATATATGATCATTTTGGTTCTCTTTAGTTGCTTCTTTTATGTTGTTTCCATGTTTAATGTCCAGTATTAGTTCATGATATTATCATGTTTCTTATCAGTTATTTCTTCGTTTTCCATTATTTACTCTCATTACATTTTCATACTGTTTATTTATATCTTAGTAGGTGTCTTGACCTAGCCTCGTCACCACTCTAGTGAGGTTAGGCTTGATACTTACAGGGTACCATTGTGGGTACTCATACTACGCGTCTGCACAATTTTTGTGCAGATCTAGGTACATTTGCCCGTACCGGACGCTAGGGTTGACTTGAGTTGCTGCTTTGGAGGCTTCAAGGTATACCTGCTCCACACCACAGGTGTCAGAGTCACCTTCCCTTATTCTCATTTACTAATGTATTTTCTTTCAGACAGTGATGTACTTGATACTTTAGCTTACTCTGTAGAGCTTATGACTCTGTTCCACTGCTCTTGGGGAGTGTATGGTTGAGATTCTGTTTTTCAGAAGTTTATATGAGTTTATCAGACTGGTTTTTGATATTTTGTTAATTATATTTGTTCAATTATTACCAAATGTTAGGCTTACCTAGTCGTAGAGACTAGGTGCCATCACGACATCCTACGAAGGAAAACTGGGATCATGACAAGTTGGTATCAAAGCTCTAGGTTCATAGGTGTTACGAGCCACAAGCATGTTTAGTAGAGTCTTGTGGACCGGTACGGTTACGACTGTACTTATCTTCGAAAGGCTACGAAAACTTCACTTCTTTGATTCCTTATCATGTGAATTGGTTGACCTAAAAAAACTAAATCTTTGACTTTATATTCTTTCCCCAATGGTGAGGACACGCACTGCTGGATCAGACGATCAAACACCCGCACCCCTTGCTAGAGCCGCGAGAGGCCGGGGCCGGGGCAGAGGCCGATGAGGGGCACGTGGTGAAACTAGAGCACCTACCCAAGCTACGATAGATGAGCCACTAGTAGCTCCAGTTAGGGGACAAGCACCCGAGGCTCCTGTTGCCACCCCAATACTTCAGGAGACCCTCACACAGTTCTTGAGCATGTTCGGTATCTTAGCTCAGGAGAGGTTAATCCCACTTTCACCTACCATATCCTATCCGGGGGAGGAGCTTAGACTCCCACGGCCTATACCCCAGAGCAGCGGATCCAGGTTAATCATATCCTAGAGGTTATACCGATACAACCTGTTGCTCCGGTTCAGCCCGTATTTAGGGCAACATTATCTAAGGAGGAGCAGCTTAGGCTTGATAGATTCAAGAAGTAGCACACTCCTACTTTCAGTGGTTTGGATTCATAGGATGCACATGGTTTTCTTGAGGAGTGCCATAGTATTCTCCATACATGGGTATTGTGGAGACAAGCGGGGTTGCTTTTACTACATTCTAGTTGTCAGGAGCAACGTATCACTGGTGGCGAGTGTACGAGGATAGTAGTCCAGCCGATGCAGCTTTACTTACATGGACTCGGTTTTCAGAGTTATTCTTGAGGGAGTTTGTACTTCAGACCCTTAGGGATGTATGATGCATAGAGTTATTCTTGAGGGAGTTTGTTCCTCAGACCCTTAGGGATGCATGGCGTGTAGAGTTTGAGCAGCTGCGCCAGGGCACTATGACCGTGTCAGAGTATGTTGTCCGATTCAGTAAATTGTCCAGACATGCACCTGCCTTGGTTTCTACAGTTAGAGAGCGAGTCCGTCGATTTATCGAGGGGCTCAACTATGGTATTAGATTCAATATGGCTCGAGAGTTAGATATAGATAACCTATATCAGCATGTGGTAGAGATTGCACGGAGGTTGGAGGGTATGCAGGTCCGTGAGAGAGATGACAGAGAGGCTAAGAGGCCTCGAGGTATGGGAGGATTTAGTGGTGGTCATGCTGCAGCTACAACGCGTCATGGTAGAGGCTATGTGAGTCGTCTAGTTCATTCAGCACTTCCAGCTTCTAGTGGTGCTCCGGTTGTTTTGAGGTCCTAGCTTTCACACCTTGCTCAGCCATATTCTAGTGCATCTCCTGCACGGGGTGCCTTTAGCGGTCAGTCCAGCCGACCAGGCCTGAGCCAGTCCCAGCAGCCACGCCCATCAAGAGCTTGCTTTGAGTGTGGTGATACCTGTCATATGGTTAGAGACTACCCCATACTTAGGAGGGGTACACCTCCCTAGACTACTCAGGATCCATGGATTCAGTCAGGTCCACAAACTTCTCAGGCCATGTTTGTTTCCTCAGTTGCCGCTCCACCCGCACAACCAGCTAGGGGTGGGGTATGGGCGGGTAGAGGTCGCCCTAGAGGGGGAGACCATGTCAGATTCTATGCTTTTCCGGGTAGGACGGAGGTGGTTGCTTCAAACTCAGTCATTATAGGTATAGTTCTGGTTTGCCATAGAGATGCACCAGACTTATTTGATCTAGGATCCATTTATTCATATGTGTCATCTTACTTTGCTCCGTATTTGGATATATGTCGTGATTCTTTGAGTTCTCCTATTTTATGTGTCCATGCCTATGAGAGATTCTGTTGTTGTGGACCTTGTGTATCAGTCGTGCTTAGTTGTTATTGGTTGTTTTAAGACCAGAGTTGACCAATTATTAGTTAGTATGGTAGACTTTGATGTTATCTTAGGCATGGATTGGTTGTCACCCTATCATGCTATTCTAGATTGTCACGCCAAGACTGTGACACTGGCTATGCCAAGTTTACCATGGTTAGAGTGGAGGGGTGCATTAGATTATGTTCCTAGCAGAGTTGTATCATTTCTAAATGCTCATCGGATGGTTGAGAAAGGGTGTGATGCTTATCTACACTTTGTGAGAGATGTCGGCGCTGATACTCCTACCATTGAATCAGTTCCGGTATTGAGAGACTTTCCAGATATATTTCCAGCAGATCTTCCGGGCATGCCACCCAATAGGGATATCAATTTTGGTATTGACTTATTGCTGGGCACTCAGCTCATTTCTATTCCACCATATCATATGGCCCCAGCAGAGCTGAAAGAGTTAAAGGAGTAGTTGCAAGCGTTGCTTGATAAGTGTTTCATTCGGCCTAGTGTGTCGCCTTGAGGTGCTTTGGTCTTGTTTGTGAAAAGGAAGGATGGTTCTATGTGCATGTGTATTGATTATTGGCAATTGAACAAGGTTACATTGAAGAATAGGTATCCAATACCACACATTGATGACCTATTTGATTAGGTATAGGGTGCCAAAGTGTTCTCAAAGATTGATTTGCGGTCTAGTTATCATCAGCTGAAGATTCGGGATCCGGATATTTCGAAGACTACCTTTAGGACTCTGTGTGGTCACTTAGAGTTCCTTGTGATGTCATTTGGGCTAACTAATGCCCCAACAACATTTATGCACCTGATGAACAGTGTATTCCAGCCTTATCTTTATTCATTCGTCATTGTGTTTATTAACAACATCTTGGTGTACTCCCGTAATTGGGAAAAGCATGAGCAACACTTGAGAATCGTGCTCCAGACCTCGAGAGAGAAGAAGTTCTATGCAAAATTCTCAAAGTGTGAATTCTAGCTTGATTCGATGGCATTTTGGGTCGTGTGGTGTCTAGTGAGGGGATTGAGGTAGATCCAAAGAAGATTGAAGCAGTGCAGAGTTGGCCTAGCCCATCTTCAACTACTGAGATTTGGAGTTTCCTTAGTTGGGCCGGTTTATATCGTCATTTCGTAGAAGTTTTCTCATCTATTGCTGCACCTATGATCAGATTGACCCAGAAGGGTGCTCCTTTCAGATGTTCCAAGGAGTGTGAAGCGATCTTTTAAAAGCTCAAGACTCCTTTGACTACAGCCCAGTGTTGGTATTGCCTATAGGTTTGGGCTCTTATACTGTGTATTGTGATGCGTCACGTGTTGGCCTTGGGACGGTGTTCATGCAAGATGGTAGGTAATTGCCTACGCATCTCGACAGCTGAAGACCCATGAGAAGAATTATCCAGTCCATAACTTGGAGTTGGCAGCCATTGTTCATGCATTGAAGATCTGGAGGAATTATTTGTACGATATCTCTTGTGAGGTCTTTACCAACCACCGACGTTTGCAGCATCTGTTCAAACAGAAAGATCTTATCTTGTGGAAGCGGAGTAGGTTAGAATTGCTTAAGGACTATGATATCACCATTCTTTATCATCCCGGGAAGGCCAATAAGGTGGCTGATACCTTTAGTCGAAAGGCAGAGAGTTTGGGTAGTTTTGGATATCTACCGGCACCAGAGAGGCCATTAGCATTGGAGGTTCAAGCCTTAGCCAACCAGTTTGTTAGATTGGATGTTTCGAAGCCCAGTTGAGTTCTTGCCTGCGTGAGTTCTCGATCTTCTCTATATGACCGTATCAGAGAGCGTCATTATGACGACCCCCATTTGCTTGTCCTCAAGGACACGGTTCAGCATAGCGATGCCAAGGAAGTTACTATTATAGATAACGGCCTGTTGCGGATGCAGGGCCAGTTATGTGTGGCCAATGTTGATGGTTTGCGTGAGTGGATTCTTCTGGAGGCCCACAGTTCGCGGTACTCTATTCATCCGAATGCCGATAAGATATACCAGGACTTGAGGAGACACTATTGACGGAGGAGGTGAAGAAAGACATAGTGGAGTATGTAGCTCGATGCCTAAATTTTCAGCAGGTGAAGTATGAGCATTGGTGGCCGGGTGGTTTGCTTCGGCGACTTGACATTCCCCAGTGGAAAAAGGAGCGTGTCACCATGGATTTCGTTATTGGGCTCCCACGGACTTACATGAAATTTGATGCGGTATGGGTGATTGTGGACAGGTTGACCAAGTCGGCTCACTTCATTCTTGTAGCGACTACCCATTCTTCAGAGCAGGTGGCTCCAGTTTATATCCGCGAGATTGTCCGACTTCATGGCATACCAGTATCCATCATTTCTGATCGGGGTACGCAGTTCACATCGCAATTTTGGAGAGCCGCTAAGCGTGAGCTAAGCACACGGGTTGAGTTGAGTACAATATTTCACCCTCAGACGGACGGATAGTCCGAGCGCACTATTCAGATATTGGAGGATATGCTTCGCGCCTTCGTTATGGATTTCGGGGGTTCTTGGGATCAATTCTTGCCACTTGCGGAGTTTGCCTACAACAACAGCTACCAATCGAGTATTCAAATGGCTCCTTATAAGGACCTATATAGGAGACGTTGTTGTTCTCCAGTTGGGTGGTTTGAGCGGGAGAGGATAAGTTATTAGGCACAGATTTGGTCCGAGGTTATTTGGAGAAGGTCAAGATGATCCAGGATCGGCTTCGTACAACCAAATCTAGATAGAAGAGTTATGCAGATCGGAAGGTTCGCAATATTGCATTCATGGTTGGAGAGCGAGTCTTGCTCCAGGTTTCACCCATGAAGGGTGTAATGAGGTTCGGGAAGAAGGGCAAGTTGAGCCCTAGGTTCAGACCTTTTGAGATCCTTGAGAGGATTGGGGAGGTGGCCTACAAGCTTGCCTTGCCACCTAGTTTATCTGTGGTTCATCCGGTTTTCTATGTCTCTATACTCCGGAAGTATTATGGTGATCCGTCTCATGTTCTAGAGTTCAGCATAGTCCAATTGGACAAGGATTTGACTTATATTGAGAAACATGTAGCTATCTTGGACAGACAAGTCCGGAAGTTGAGATCAAAGAGTATTGCTTCAGTAAAGGTTCAATGGAGAGGTCATCCAGTCGAGGAGGCGACCTGGGAGACCGAGCATGACATGCAGAGTCGTTATCCTCATCTATTCACCACTTCAGGTATGTCCTTATGAACATTTGAGGATGAACGTTTGTTTTAAGAGGGGGAGAATGTAATGACCCAATTGGTCGTTTGTGTAATTGCGCCCCGTTATCCCTTTTTATTCTTCACACATGTGTGTTTATAATTTTATGACTTGCGGGGTTGGTAAGGTTCATTTCGGGAAGGTTTCGGGTTGATTTGGACCCTTTGATTCTTGACTTAGAAGTGTTAATTAGAAATATTGACCAAACTTTGATTTTTGTGAAAACGACCCAGGAACTGTATTTTTATGGCTCTGATAGCTTCATATCATGATTTTGGACTAGGGCGTATGCCCGAAATTGATTTTGGAAGTCCGTAGGTTGATGTATGTTTAGTTGCCAAAATTTGGCAATTTGAAGTTGAGAGGTTTGACCGTAGGTTGACATTTAGCTATCGAGCTCAGAATTTGGCTTTGGGACTTGGAATAGGTCCGTTATGGTATTTATAACTTGCTTGGAAAATTTGGTGTCATTTGGAGTTGATTTGATAGGATTTGGACGTTTAGTTGTAACTTTAGAAATTCTTGAACTTTACTTTGAAATTCATGCGTTTTAGAGTCCAATTCATAGTTTTAGATTTTAGTTTTGTGTTTTCATCGCGCGAGCGAGTTCGTATGATATTTTTAGACTTGTGTGAAGGTTTGATTTTGATCCCTGAGGACTCAGACAAGTTTCAGACATGTTTCGAAATGTTTTGGACTGAAGTTGGCAAAAGTCTGGTGTTTGTGCCTCGGGTGTTGCAATTGCGAACACCAGGGTCGCATTTGTGAGCTTAGTAGGGGGGCCTTAGTTTTCGTAATTGCGATGCCAAGCTCGCAATTGCGAAGTGGTCTGGGATTTGGGGTAGTTCGCATTTGCGACAAACATGTCCCTTTTGCGAGGGTAGCAGGGATCGCAATTTTGAACCCATCTTCGCATTTGCGAAGAGCTTCCCATGCCTGTCTATGCCGCAATTGTGAGATTATCTTTGCAATTGCGAGGGTCCGCAATTGCAAACCCATATCGCAATTGCGATAACTGCAGCTGAATATAAGGGCTGAAAGTCGGGATTTCATCTGTCATTCTCTCATTTTTGAACCCTAGACTCGGTAGGAGTCGATTTAAAGAGGAGATTTTTATCTACAAACTTTGGGTAAGTGATTCTAATCTATTTCTAATCATATTCCACCAACATATCTTAGATTTTAACATCAAAATCACGTGAATCAAAGTAAAAATTTGTGAAACTTTGTTAAGTTTTTGAAAAATAAGAAATTGAGTTTTGAGAGTCGATTTGGTCTCGGATTTTGAAACTAATCGCATGTATGAACTCGTGGGGTCATGGGTAGTTGGAATTTACCATTGGACCCGAAATTTGACCAGGCGCGCCCCAGGTTGACTTTTTGGAAAAAGTATAAAGATCTTAACTTTATCTAGGATAATTGATTTCCTTAGCATTATTTGATGATATTAAGTCAATTTTGGTTAGATTTGAGCCGTGTGGAGGCGTATTTTAAGGGAAAAGCTATTTCCGAGTGTTGAAGCGGCCTAGCTGAAGTAAGTGTCTTGCCTAACTTTGTGTGGGGAAACTACCCGTTAGAATTGGTATTGTTCGATTCATTTGTGCTATGTGAAAGCCGTGTACGCAAGGTGACGAGTGAGTACACGGGTTGTACGTGGTATTTGACCGGTTTAGGCTACTTAAACTCCTCCCATGGTTTAATTGAATTGTAGTATCATATTCTAAATTCTTATAGTCAATTTATTCCTACTTGTGTTAGTCTATACTTACATGCCTTAAATGATTTCATTAACACTTGTTCTACATCCTAATTGATAAATTTCTCTCATGCTTTAGTTGAACTTGTTTCCTCTATTATTGTTACATGTTATCTCTCTCGTTGTTGATTATCATTTTTTGAAGTTATTGTTCATGTTTTCCCTTCCCTTATTGATTTTTATTATTTGAAGTCATTGTTACATGTTACCTTTTCTATTGTGGGTTAATATTATTAAATAACGTGGTTATGCATTATCTCTCATTGTTGAGTTATTAGTATTGAATTCGTGAAAGCCGTTATCATGTTAAGGTGAAATTGTTATTGTTGCAACACCTTCCTTATTGAGCATTTTACATTCATTGTTGTTATTAATATGCTTGTACCCGTTATGGTGGAGCTGTGGGCTAATGTTGTGGAAACATTGATAATGTTTATTGTTGGCAAATATTGGTATATGGACACTTGTGGTGCGAGTTATTATTGTGATATGATAGTGACGCGCATACCGCGGTATAAGGTTTGGGGTTAATGTGCATGATATTGAAATTTGTATTTCTGATCTACACAAATATTTACAAGCTTTATATAATTATTATGCTAACATTGTTGATGCTTCTTCTACTGTAGATGCAAATATTCCTTCAAGTTCAGTTTCTACATCTGCATCCGGTGCTATGGTGGATAATGTTGGTGTTGAACATTATTTAATTTGGTCTACACTAGGAGAGCATCAACAAACCAGTAGCAGGAATATTGATGAACTCCAATTCTACTTGCAAAAGGAAACAGAGCCCCGCACAAAAAAATTTCTTCCGCTGGCTTGGTGGAGGACCAACACAAATCAATTTTCTGTTCCTTCGGCCATGGCTCGAGACGTGCTAAATGTGCTGATTTCAATAGTTGTATCAGATAGAGAATTTAGCCAAGCAAGCCAGCAACTAGGAGATACCCGTCATTCATTAGGTAGCAACGCTTTAGAAGTTCTAGTGTGCTTCAGAGATAGATAAGATCGGAACGGCGAAATCAAGGGCGTGAAGAGGTAGATGAACCGGAGGACCAAGAAATTGGAGATATAATGGTATATGGTTCTGATTCAAGTAATGCCGAAAACCAAGAACCTCATGTTGACATGGATGAACTTACAAAAATGATGCAAAGCATGTGATGTACTCTTTCTTATTTTTTATAATTGTTGTAAACTTTTAATTTGCAAGTTCAAAAATAAAAATATCAAAATAGAACTTGCAAATTAATTTGAAGTTTATTTATTATTCAATGAAAATATGAAACGAAAGCCTTTGAAATTTGATCCTTATATTTTGGTCTTATTAAATAATTTTATGTACCCACTTAATTTTAATTTTAAAATTCAGATTTTAAATATAAAACTTTAAATTTAAAATTTTAATTTTATGCTTTAAAATATTTATTTTATTATTTAAAAGTTTGCAAACACTTAAGTATCAATTACATTGAACAAGGAAACATAATACACTAAAAATAGAATTAACCCGGCCCGGTCCGGAACCGATAAGCCCGAACCGTACGGGCCCAATTTAAATCGAAATATCCCAGCCCACTATCAGTCCGGTACCCCAGCCAACTATCAAGCCCGCCCCACTAACCGGACGAGCTATTGTTTCCATGTCCAGCCTGGACCAGCCCGTCCGGTTAACACCTATAGTATCAGGCCCGGACCATACTTTTTCATTTTTGTCACAAAAATCAATTATTCTCCCTCAATCTCTTATATTCTATCTATATTCTTCTCTCAATTTTCTCATAATCAACTACGTTTCAAGTATTTGGGCAAATGTTTTGTCACGACACGAAATTTCCACCTTCGGACCGTAATGGCGCCTAACATTTCACTTGCTAGGCAAGCCAATATTAGAATAATCTTAACCATTTTAAAACAAATTAAATTAAATAGAAGTCAATTACTGAAATAAAGTGCAAAAGACCATAACTACTGAATCATCAAAATACATCCCCGAATCTGGTGTCACAAGTGCACGAGCTACTAGAATAATAAAATAAAGGTATGAATAAAATTCAAGCTGTTTGAAAGACAATACACAACTACGATAAGATAGAAGGGGACTCCAGAACTGCGGACGCTGTGCAGTTATACCTCAAGTCTCCTCTGGGTAGCTGAATCCGAGAAAGTCTATGGTACACGGCCGGGACCAACTCCAAAATCGGCACAAGAAGTGCAGAGTGTAGTATGAGTACAACCGACCCGATGTACTCTGTAAGTGTCGAGCCTAACCTCGATGAATTAGTGACGAGGCTATGACAAGACACGTACGTAAATAACCTGCACCAGTATTTACAAATACGAAGTAACAATAACACAATAAATAACAATTTATAAATTTTGGAAGGAACATGCGAAGGGGAATGATATAATAATTTCAGCAGGAGAAGAGTCACGTAGCAGCCAATTAATTCATCAACAATAAAATGAGCACATGATAATATGAAAATGGCACGACACCACTCTTCGTGCGTTTACTCTCATTCTTCCCATAAATTGATAAATACATAATAAGATTGGCACGACATCACCCTTCGTGCTTTAGCTCTCTTTCTTGCCATGAATTAATAAATAAATAATAATAATTGGCACAATATCACTCTTTGTGCTTTAACTCTCAAATGGCACAGTATCCCTCTTCGTCAAGATTGGGCTGAAATACACTATTCATCAAGTGCATGAATACTGCTAGGGCGTTGGTCAACCCAAAAGATATCACAAGGAACTCGTAATGACCATACCCAGTCTTGAAAGCAGTCTTCAGGATATCTGGCTCCCGAATCTTCAACTGATGATAGCCTAAAGGCAAGTCGATCTTAGAGAACACTCTGGCACCCTGAAGCTGATCAAATAGGTCATAAATATGTGGCAATGGATACCTACGCTTCACTTTAACCTTGTTCAACTGGCAATAATCAATATATATTCGCATAGAACCATCCTTCTTCTTCATAAACAAGATAGGAGCACCCTATGGCGACACACTGGGCCGAATGAAGCCCTTATCGAGAAACTCTTGCAACTGTTCCTTTAACTCATTCAACTCTATTAGGGCCATACGATAAGGTGGAATAGAAATGGGCTGAGTGGACAGTAACAAATCAATGCCAAAGTCAATATCTCTGTCGGGTGGCATGCCCGGAAGGTCCACTGGAAATACGTTTGCAAAATCCCTCACTACCGGAAGTGACTCAACAGTAAGAGTATCAATACTAACATCTCTCACATAGGCCAGATACATATCACACCCCTTCTCAACCATTTGCCGAGCTTTAAGAAATGAAACAACCCTGCTAGGAATATGATCCATGATACCTCTCCACTCTAGTCGCGGTAGACCTAGCATAGCCAACATCACTGTCTTGGAATGAAAATCAAGGATAGCGTGATAGGGCGACAACCAGTCCATGTCTAAAATAACATCAAAATCCACCATACAGAGCAATAATAAATCGGCTCTGGTCTCAAAACTACTAAGAATAATCAAACACGACCGATACACACGGCCAACAACAATGGAATCAACAACGGGTGTAGATACATAAATAGGTGAACTTAGAGAATTATGGGATACACCCAAATATGAAGAAAAATAAGATTACATATAGAAATAAGTGGAGCCTGGATCAAATAAGACTGATGCATCTCTATGACAGATCGGAATAGTACCTATGATAACAGAATCTAATGCAACTGCCTCTATCCTAGATGGAAGGGCGTAATATCTAGCCTGGCCTCCCCCTCTAGGGCGACCTCTACCTGACCGACCTCCA
>AWOL01S0083857.1:30802-50573 GCA_000715115.1 Nicotiana otophora | reverse complement strand
ATGGCAGGCTGTGTGTGCCCAATGTAGATGGTTTACGTGAGTTGATTCTCCAGGAGGCTCATAGTTCACGGTACTCCATTCATCCGGGTGCCGCGAAGATGTATCAGGACTTGAGGCACCATTATTGGTAGAGNTGGTAGAAGATAATGAAGAAGGACATAGTAGAGTATGTAGCACGGTGTCTAAATTGTCGGCAGGTGAAGTATAAGCATCAGCGGTTAGGTGGTTAGCTTCAGAAGCTAGAGATTCCAGAGTGGAAATGGGAGCGGATCACTATGTATTTTGTTGTTGGGCTTCCACGGACTTAGAGGAAGTTTGATGCAGTTTGGGTGATTGTGGATAGGCTGACCAAGTCATCTCATTCCATTCCTATGATGACTACTTATTCTTTCGAGCAGTTGGCTGGAGTTTATATCCGCGAGATTGTCAGGCTTCATGGTGTGCCGGTATCTATCATCTCTGACCGGGGTACACAGTTTACATTGCGGTTTTGGAGAGCCGTACAGTATAAGTAGGGTACTCGGATTGAGTTGAGCTCATCATTTCACCCTCAGATAGACCGGCAGTCCGAGCGTACTATTCAGATACTAGAGGATATGCTTCGGGCATGTGTGATGGAGTTTGGGGGTTCTTGGGAGCATTTCTTGCCACTTACGGAGTTTGCCTATAACAGCAATTATCAGTCGAGCATTCAGATGGCACTGTATGAGGCTTTGTATGGTAGGAGGTCTCGGTTTCCAGTGAGTTGGTTCGAGCCGGGCGAGGCTAAGCTATTGGGTACAGACTTAGTTCCAGATGCTTTGGAGAAGGTTAAGGTGATTCAGGATCGACTTCGCACAACTCAGTCCAGACAGAAGAGTTATGCGGATCGGAAGGTTCGCCATGTTGCATTCATGGTTGGAGAGTGGGTCTTGCTCCTGGTTTTGCCCATGAAGGGTGTCATGAGGTTCGGGAAGAAGGGTAAGTTGAGCCCTAGGTATATCAGGCCTTTCGAGATTCTTGAGAGGGTTGGATAGGTGGATTACAGACTTGTACTACCACCTAGTCTCTCTGTAATTCATCCAGTGTTCCATGTTTCCATGATTCGGAAGTATCACGGCGATCAGTCTCATGTGTTGGATTTCAGCTCAGTATAGTTGGACAAGGATTTATCTTATGTTGAGGAGGCGGTGGCCATTTTGAACAGACAGGTTCGAAAGTTGAGGTCAAAGAACATTGCTTCAGTGAAGGTTCAGTGGAAGAGTNTCACTATTGGAGATGATGGTTCATTGAGTATACATGGCAGGCTGTGTGTGCCCAATGTAGATGGTTTACGTGAGTTGATTCTCCAGGAGGCTCATAATTCACGGTACTCCATTCATCCGGGTGCCGCGAAGATGTATCAGGACTTGAGGCACCATTATTGGTAGAAGATAATGAAGAAGGACATAGTAGAGTATGTAGCACGGTGTCTAAATTGTCGGCAGGTGAAGTATAAGCATCAGCGGTTAGGTGGTTAGCTTCAGAAGCTAGAGATTCCAGAGTGGAAATGGGAGCGGATCACTATGTATTTTGTTGTTGGGCTTCCACGGACTTAGAGGAAGTTTGATGCAGTTTGGGTGATTGTGGATAGGCTGACCAAGTCATCTCATTCCATTCCTATGATGACTACTTATTCTTTCGAGCAGTTGGCTGGAGTTTATATCCGCGAGATTGTCAGGCTTCATGGTGTGCCGGTATCTATCATCTCTGACCGGGGTACACAGTTTACATTGCGGTTTTGGAGAGCCGTACAGTATAAGTAGGGTACTCGGATTGAGTTGAGCTCATCATTTCACCCTCAGATAGACCGGCAGTCCGAGCGTACTATTCAGATACTAGAGGATATGCTTCGGGCATGTGTGATGGAGTTTGGGGGTTCTTGGGAGCATTTCTTGCCACTTACGGAGTTTGCCTATAACAGCAATTATCAGTCGAGCATTCAGATGGCACTGTATGAGGCTTTGTATGGTAGGAGGTCTCGGTTTCCAGTGAGTTGGTTCGAGCCGGGCGAGGCTAAGCTATTGGGTACAGACTTAGTTCCAGATGCTTTGGAGAAGGTTAAGGTGATTCAGGATCGACTTCGCACAACTCAGTCCAGACAGAAGAGTTATGCGGATCGGAAGGTTCGCCATGTTGCATTCATGGTTGGAGAGTGGGTCTTGCTCCTGGTTTTGCCCATGAAGGGTGTCATGAGGTTCGGGAAGAAGGGTAAGTTGAGCCCTAGGTATATCAGGCCTTTCGAGATTCTTGAGAGGGTTGGATAGGTGGATTACAGACTTGTACTACCACCTAGTCTCTCTGTAATTCATCCAGTGTTCCATGTTTCCATGATTCGGAAGTATCACGGCGATCAGTCTCATGTGTTGGATTTCAGCTCAGTATAGTTGGACAAGGATTTATCTTATGTTGAGGAGGCGGTGGCCATTTTGAACAGACAGGTTCGAAAGTTGAGGTCAAAGAACATTGCTTCAGTGAAGGTTCAGTGGAAGAGTCAGTCGGTCAATGAGGTGACTTGGGAGACCGAGCATGATATGTGTAGCCGTTATTCTCATCTTTTCACCATTTTAGGTATGTCTTTATGCTCGTTCAAGGACGAATGGTTGTTTTAACAAGGGGAGGATGTAACGACCCGGCCGGTCATTTTGAGAGTAATAGCCCTAATCTCCTAATTACTGCTTTCCTTGTATCATTTTATGCTTATGTGACTTGCCGGGAGGAGTTGTCTTTGGTTTCGGAGTGAAATGGGACACTTAGTCCCTAAAACGAAAGCTTACGTTTTAGGAATTTGGCCATAGTTGGAAATGTGTGAAGCTGGCTCTGGAATGGAGTTTCATCAGTTCCGTTAGCTTTGTTGGGTGATTTTGGACTTAGGAGCACGTCCGGATTGTGATTTGGAGGTCCGTAAAAGAATTAGGCTTGAAATGGTAAAAGTTGAATTTTTGGGAAGTTTGACCAGGAGTGAACTTTTTGATGTCGGGGTCGGATTCCGATTCTGGAAGTTGGATTAGGTCCGTAATGTTGAATATGACTTGTGTGCAAAATTTGAGGTCAATCGGACGTGAATTGATAGGTTTCGGCATCAGTTGTAGAAGTTTGAAGTTTCAAGTTCATTAAGTTTGAATTGGAGTGAAATTCGTGTTTTTGTTGTCGTTTGATGTGATTTGAGGGCTTGACTAAGTTCATATGGTGTTTTAAGACTTGTTGGTATATTTAGTTGAGGTCCCGGGGGCCTGGGGTGGATTCCGGGTGGTTAACGGGCTTGGATTGGACTTGGGAAGATTGTTGAAGCTGGGCATCATCTGGTGTAATCGCACCTGCGGAGTTCCCATCGCAGGTGCGAGCTCGCAGAAGCAAGCTAAGAAGTGCATAAGTGGGATTTGAGGAACTGGCAGAGAACCGCAGGTGGGAAATATCGCATCTGCGAGCCCCGCAGATGCGCTTGATGTTCCGCAGAAGCGGAGAGTGAGCTGGAAGGGGAAGTCCGCAGAAGCGGACAATGTTCGCAAGCGCACACTCGCAGGTGCGGCCTTCTGATCGCAAAAGCGGACCCAGGTGTTTTAAGTCAAGTCCGTACCTGCGATGGAAATTCCGCAGGTGCGGCATCGCAGGTGCGAGATCACTGGGCAGAAAAGGGGAAATTTCGAGGGTTTGATCTCATTTTCACTTTGGGACTTTGAGAGCTTGGATTGAGGTGATAATTTGAGGGATTTTCAGAGGAAACTATTGGGTAATGATCCTTAGCTTGTTTTTGGTTATATTCCACTAATCTATCGTTAATTTCATCATGTAATTAAGGATTTGGGTTGAGAAAATTGGGAAAAAAGTTGAAACGTTCTTCAACCGAAATTTTGGATTTTGATTGCGATTTTGGTATCGGATTTGAGTAGTTTTGGTACGAGTGAACTCGTTGTTGAATGGGTGATCGTATTTTTTAACCTTTGCCCAATTTCGAGACGTGGGCTCGGGTCGACCTTTTGGGGCAATTTTCTAATTTCTTGTTTAAGTTTTGATTTCATTAATTGGACTAGTTTCTTATAGTTATATTTACGATATGTAATTGTGTTTGGCTAGATTTTGGCCATTCGGAGTCAGAAAGTCGTGGAAAAGGCATTCTTACTGATTGATTGAACTTGGTTCGAAGTAAGTAGCTTGTCTAACCTTGTGTGGGGGAAATCCCCTTAGGATTTGATGCTGTTGTGATACTTCTGTGATATGTGAGTGTCGTGTACGCGAGGTGACGAGTGCGTACACGGGCTAATTATTATAAAACCTGGTTTTTACTGAGCAGTAACTTGTTACATCTTAATTGAGTTATACCAACATGTGTAGTTATCCTGTTAGCCTAATATCACATGTCTACGTGTCTTAATTGTTTATTTGAAACTTGTACAATATGCTTAGTTGATTTCATGTTTTTCCTTGACTTGTATTTAGTCATAAACTGTAGGATTTCTTGCTGTAATTGTTGTTTCCATCAATTTCGAGCTGTGTGTTTACTTTAGGGACTACGAGGTTGTACCTCGGGAGATCTCCTGTCACATATTTACTTTTGAAACTATGAGGCAGTACCTCGGGAGATACCCTTGCATATTTATTTTTGGGACTGCGAAGCGGTACATCGGGAGATACCCCTACATATTTACTTTTGGGACTACGAGGCGGTACCTCGCGAGATCCTTTGTTGAGCATTTACTTTTAGGACTACGAGACGGTATCTCGGGAGTGCCCCCGTTATTTATCCTTATGTGCTGTGATGTTATCTTTCTGTAGTTTCTCCTCGTTAAATTTCCAGTCTCTTATTACCTTGCTATATGTTTCGGCCTTAAATTATTATATACCAGTAGGGCCCTGACCTGACCTCGTCACTACTCTACCGAGGTTAGGCTTGGCACTTATACTGTTGTGGTGTACTCATGCTACTCTTATGCACATATTTTGTGTGCAGATCCAGGTACCTCCTACCAGCCCCGCTATTAGTTGCATACTTGTTGTTGCTCCGGAGACTTCAAGGTATATCTGCCAGCGTCCGCAGACCTCGGAGTCCCCCTCTATCCCTTTCATGTTGTTCCTCCTTTATTTCTTCTAGTTACTGATGTATAGAAACAGTTAGACAAATTCTTAGAGCTTGTGACTTGTGATTACTGGATTTGGGGAATATTGTTATACTCGAGCTGTTTGTTACTTGTACATGCCGATCGGCATTTTTCCGTTATATTGTTATCTGTTGAAATTAGTGGTTGTTTCTGCCTCTGTTTTGATTATTTCACAATTGTTAGGCTTACCTAGTCGTACAAACTAGGTGCCGTCACGACATCTTACAGAGAAAGAATTGCATCGTGACAAAAATTAAAGGCTTTAGCCTTGAATAGTTTTATGAATTCTCTTACTTAGTTACTTTATATCTTGATATTATATTAAATAAATTACAAATCTATTATAATTACTAAAATATTTCATTACAAGTCTTTTGCTTTAATATTTTATAATCCTTTACTTAATTTCTTTATAATTTATTAAGTTTTAAGTTTACAGAAAAAGTCAAAAACTAACTGTTACAAAATTTTAAATTTTAGTCATTATCAACTTTAAAAAATAGTCGTTGCTATCTATAAAAAAAAGTAGTTGTTGCCAACTTTAATACTTAAATATTTAAATGTAAAAACATTAAAAAAAAATGCCCACTTGGGGGCCACGCTGCATCTCGTCCCGTCCCTTTTGTTAGTAAGACGATACGGGCCTACCGAATTATCCCGTATAAGGCCCGTCCCCCCATCGTCCCAGTAAAATTTTGTCTCGTCCCAGTAATTTTGTCCCATCCCGTCCCGTTGGACAGCTATACTTTATAGTGGTAATCTATATTTAACAAAATAGATAATTTGTAGGGACTAACTATGGAAGACGTTTCAAAATCAAATTCTCATTTTATAGATAATCAACCATACTATTGGTTATATCTTTTACCCATTTACCATATTTATATTTCAGAATACATTATACTATTAATAGTTGTAGATTATAAAATATTTAAAATTCATAAGTAATTATAAAAAGTTTCCGATATAAAATGGATTTTCTATATTATCCATAGTGAAAGTTGAATCCCGCATTAAATAACTTATATTTACTGTGTTATACATGTTTGCTTCACAACTCTATAAGCTCTATAAACATCTACGAAATAAAATTACTGAAAAAATGATAAATTAATTTTAAAAAAAATATTTTTTGGTTCTGACCCAAACCCCAACCTTGAACCCCGACCCTCGACCCGACCTCGACCCTCGAACCCGATCCTCGACCCTAAACCTCGACCTTGACCCCGACCCTTACCCTAAGGGGACCTCAACCCCCGAAGTACGACCCTTGACTCCCGATTCCGACCCTCGACTCACGTTCTCAATCCTTAACTCACGGTCCCAACCTTGAACCCAAACCTCGACTTTCAATCCTCAATTCCGACTATAACTCCTCCCCGACCCCGACCCCCACCCTTAACTCCTGATCTCCATCCCCAAACCCCAAACCCAACCTCTACTGCGATCCTAATCTTGGCCCTAACTCCCCCAATTTTGACTCTGACACCGAATCCCAACCCTCAACCCCGTCCCCATCCCCAATAGTTATCAATTCGAATATTTACAAATATTAAAGTAAAATCCATTTGTTATTTATCAAATATCGATTTTTAAGTGGATAATATTTGATCTATTTTAAAAAGTCAATTATTCAATCTAGTTTTTAATGAAAATATAAAGGGGCGGATTTACCTTAGGCCAAGCGGTGCCACATAACAGCGCTTCAACGAATATGTTTACTAAATATGTATATATAATTAAAAGGCAAAAAATATATTCTATAAATAAAATTAAAATGACACTACTTGACACAAATATATGTGTAGCTCTTCCGGTCAGGTGTCTCAGTTTTCCAGCAAAAGGTTGGGGGATCAAATATTCGAAGCCGCAATTATTATTTTGAAATTTGTTTGGCCTTATTTTAAAAAAGGGATAACTATTTTGTTCTTTAGGGGTAAAACCGTTGACATCTTAGAAGATAATAAAGCATAACCATTCAGTCAGGAGTCACTTCTATTAGCTATGGCGACAATAAATTATTTGGCTAATTGGGAAGGATTGTTTTTGGTAATGAAGATATCTATTCAAACTAAGTAAGATTCATTACAAACCAGGACTATTCTAGGATACAAGGTTCCTAGCTTGTCCTTCTAAAAAGCAGTAACAACATAAGGGGAGGGGCAAAATACAACTTAGGATTTCCAAAAAGAGATGAATTGCTTCCATTCTTCGCCATCAAGTCGGCAACTCCATAAGCTTCTCTAAACACATGCGTCAAGGGTGGAACTTCGGCTTTGGATAACATCCATCTTGATCATGGCATGGATTTCTTGATTAGTAGAGCCTATTTGATCCACCATCACCTCTTGTGTTGTAATAACCTGATAGGTCATTTTGAGTACTAACCCTTATCTTTATGTTACGAGACCTCTTATAACTTCATTAGATGTTATATGACCTGCGTGCATGGTTCGTGTCATTTTTCGGAAAGTTTTTACATTTTTAAAAATAACTTGAGTTGACCACGGTCAACGTTCTTGGTAAACGACCTCAGATTGGTATTTTTATAGGTTCGTATGATATTTTTGGACTTGTACGCATGGTTGGTTGGGGTCCGGAGTGACCCGAGTGCGTTTCGACGCATTATGTAAAAGTTTGTGAAAAATGAGTTTTCAAGTTGAAATATTGAGTTTTGTTGATCGATTCTTGTTATATAATATTATTTTTATGATTTGAGGTAGTGAGAAAGTTTATATGATGTTATTACACTTTTTTGCATGTTTGATTTGGTGCCCAAGGGGCTCAGGTGAGTTTTGGATTAGTTTCGGACTATTTATGGATTTAAAGAACTGCTGATTTTTGCTTCTGATGTCCAGTGTTTCGCGATCGTGAAGCCTCTATCGCGATCGGAAAAGGAAAATCTTTGGGTTGGGGCTCGTTCACTACGCGAACGCGAGAGGTGGAACGCGAACGTGAATGGCCTCACGTGAACGTGTAGATTTGGTTGGCTGGGGGGAAGGCAGGGAAATCCTTCATCGCGAACGCGACCAACCAGTCGTGAAAGCAAAGGCTTGGCTGGGGATGCCTTTGCAAACACGATAGGGACTTAGCGAACACATAGGTTAATGAACAAGTGCTCTTCGCGAACGCGGCAGGTGCTTCGTGGACGCGAAGAACACCTGATGCCTAGTTATTTAAAGAGCTGAAAGTCGGAATTTTTTCATTCAACACCATTTTTGGAAGCTAGAGCTCGGACTAGAGAGGATTTTGAGGAGATTTTTATCCCAACTTCATTGGTTTGTAAATTTTAACTAGTTTTGATGTATTTCCATAATCACCCATTGATTTTTAACGTTAATCTATGAATTTCATGGTAGAAATTAGGGGTTTGAGGTAGAATTTAGGGATTTTGTAAGAATTAAGATTTAGACCTCAAATTGAGATCGGATTTCGAAATAAATTACGTAACGGGGCTCGGGGGTGAATGGGTAATCGGGTTTTGGTCCGAAATTCAGGTTTTGACGAAGTGGTTCTGGGGTTGATGTTTGTTGACGTTTTCCAATTTTATTAAAGATTGAATCTTTTTCACTTGTGGGTAGTTTCTAAAGGTTATATTGAAATTATTTGAACTATATTTCGCTAGATATTTTTGGTTTGGAGGCTAATTCTAAAGGAAAAGAGTCGTGATTGATCATTGATTTGGTTGCGAGAAGAGGTAAGTGTCGTGGTTAACCTTGACTTGGGGGAATTAGGACTTGATTGAATTATTTGCTATTTGATTTATGTGTAGGGACGGGCATATATGAAAGGTGACAAGTGTATATACGTAGTCACGGGTTAAGCATGCGGGTTGGGATATTTATTTATTGTCTTCAATTAGTTCATGCTTTCATTTTATCCATGTTTTTAATTGTTAAATGCTCTAGCTATTATTTGCCCTTACTTGTTACATTTATGCTTTTATTCGTGACATGCCATAATTTGCTAATTGTTATCATGTACCTGTGTCTTTATTTATGTCACGGTCCAAAATTTAACTAGTCATGATGGCACCGAACCCAACCCGATAAGTAAGCCAAATAACAGTAAACACAATTTAATGATAAAATTAAGAGTCAAAAGATGAAATAACTGAATTATTATGCAATTCCCCAAGGGCTGGTAGTACAAGTCATGAGCTTCTAAGACTTACAATTTACAAAGATGGTCCGAAATAAATACATCATCTGTTCAAAATGTACATAAAAAGATTTACAAATCTAAAGCTACTAAGGACAAGTGGCAGCTATAACTGAAACGCAGGTATATATTCAATGCCAACTCCCGCCATACATAGCAACATCATCTCCAAGATCTGCATGCAAGGTGCAGAAGTGTAGTATGATTACACCTGACCTCATGTACTCAATAAGTAACAAATCTAACCTCAGGTTGAAAGTGTCACGCCCCCAATTTTCCTCTATAACATATCGTGATGGCACTTAGTCTTTACGACTAGGTAAGCCTAACAGATAATGATAACTAGGAAGAACAATTATCAAAATGCTAAAACAAAGCTGAATAACTGATAAAATACTTCCGATACAAAACATAATCTCAACAATACACACCCCCAAAATCAGTGGAACTAAGTCATAAGCTCTATAGGTGACTTTGAGGCCTGCGGACGACGAGCAGGCATACCTTGAAGTCACCGATAAAGGCGGCTAGCATGTAATCTCTAACGACTGGCATGAACAGACGTACCTAGATCTGCACAAAAATATGTAAAAGCGTAGTGTGAGACACCACAACGGTACCTAATAAATATCAAGTCTAACCTCAGTAGAGTAGTGACAAGGCCAGGTCAAGACACTTACTAGGATATAAATAAGCAGTATGAAAATGTAATAAGGATAAATAATGGAAAGCAAGAAATAACTGATACGAAATACGATAATGACCTAAACAAATACCGGATATGAAACATGGGAATACATAAAAGAGGCAACTGAAGAAAACCCAAGTAATCATATACGGACAACAACTGCTAGAACAAATAAGAATGAAACAACAAGAAATATTCCCACCAAAGCTCTTTACAACATGAAATACACATCAAGAATCACAACGAGGTATCGCCTCATGTATAATGAAATCACAGCCGAAGTACCGCCTCGTATAATCAAGAATCACAACCGAGGTACATCCTCGTATTCACAATTCACAATCAGAATCACAATCTTTCCATATACCGCTGCGTGAGCCTTATATTTTAAATAGGTTTTGAAAATAATTTTTGCGAAATAGCTACACGCACTTTAGCCCACCTTATGATGCCTCGTGGCTTCGCGTAGTTCCCCTACAAGCAACACGCACATAAGTCCCACCTTATACTACATCATGCACATCAACCCCAAGTCTTATACCGCCGCATGCGCGTCAATATCATATTACAATAACAACTCTTTCCACAAGTTCCCATATATCATAATTTGCCAACAATCCACAATATCAATATTTTCACAACAATATCCCACAACCCCATCACAACGGATATCAACAACAACAAAGAATGTAAAATGCGCAAAAGGAAGTTGTTTCAACAATAGCAATTTTGCCTCAACGTGATAACGCTTTCACAACTTCAACAACAATAACTCAACAATGAGAGACAATGTATAATCATGATGTTAAATAAGAATAACTCACATGGAATAGATAATGTGTAACAATAAAAGAGGCAACAAGTTCATCTAAAGCATGTGAGCAAATTATCAATTAGGAGGTAGAACAAGTGTTAACGAAATCATTCAAGGCATATAAGGATAGACTAAAAGAAATAACAATAGATTGACTAAGATAATTTAGAACATGGTATGGCATTTCAGTTAAAGCATGGAAATGGTCTAAGTATCCTAAACCGGTCAAATACCACGTGCAACCCGTGTACCAACTCGTCACCTTGCATACACGGATTTCACTTAGCACAATTGAATCAAACAATATTATTCCTAAGGGGTAGTTCCCCCACATGAAGTTAGGAAACACACTTATCTCAACTAGGCCAATTCAACACTTGAAAATAGCTTTTTCCTTAAAATCCGCCTCTACACGACTCAAATCTAACCAAAATCGACTTCATATAATCAAACAATGCTAGGGAATTCAATAGCAATAGATAAAGCTAAGATTTTTACACTTTTTCCAAAAAGTCAACAAAAATATACATGGGGCCCGCTCTGTCAAAACCCGGGTCCAATGGTTGATTCCGTCAATCTATGACCCCACGAGTTCATATATGTGATTAGTTTCGAAATCCGAGTCCAAATCGACTCTCAAACTCAATTTCTTATTTTTCAAAAAGTTGACAAAGTTTCACAATTTTTCACTTTGATTCACATGATTTTGATGTTACAATCTAAGCTATGTTTATGGAATATGATTAGAAATGGATTAGGATCAGTTACCCAAGGTTTGTAGGTAAATATCCCCTATCCAAATCGCCTCATACCGAGTTTAGAGTTCAAAAATGAGAGAATGAGTTCAAACATCCCGTCTCCCAACCCTTTAATTAGCTGCAGATATCGCATTTGCAACACAAGGTTCGCATTTGCGAACCCTCTCAATTGCGGACCAGGGCTCACATTTGCGAACCCTGACAGCCTAAGTCAACATCGCAATTGCGATGAAAGCTTCGCAATTGCGAACTGGTAGGCATCGCAAAAGCGAACACATGTTCGCAAATGCGAACCAAGGTGAAGTATGGCAGTCTTCGCAATTGCGAAGGGAGAGTCGCATTTGCAACATCAGAGCCCCCACTGTCGTCTTCTCAATTGCGATATTGGTGCTCGCAATTGCGATACCTGAGCACTAGTAGTCTAATTTCAGTCGAAAACCATTCTGAAACATGTCTGAAACTCATCCGAGCCCTCGGGGCTCCAAACCAAACATCCACACAAGTCTAAAATACCATACGAACTCTCTCGCGCGATCAAAACACAAACATAACATCTAAAACTATGAATTGGACTCTAAAACGCATGAAACCCGGAGCAAGACTTGCTCCCCAACCTTGAATGCAACATCGCGAACCTTCCGATCCGCATAACCTTTTTGTCTAGATTGGATTGTACGATGCCGATCCTGGATCATCTTGACTTTATCCAAAGCATCTCGAACCAGATCTGTGCCTAATAACTTAGCCTCTCCCGGCTCAAACCACCCAACTGAAGAACGACATCATCTCCCATATAGAGCCTCAAAAGAAGCCATCTGCATACTCGACATGTAGCTGTTGTTGTAGGCAAACACAGCAAGTGGCAAGAACTGAACCCAAGCACCCCCGAAATCTATAATGCAAGCACGAAGCATATTCTCCAATATCTGAATAGTGCGCTCGAACTATCTGTTCATCTGAGGGTGAAATGTTGTACTCAGTTCATCCCGTGTTCCTAGTTCACGTTGTACAGCTCTCCAGAAACTCGATGTGAACTGCGTACCCTGGTCAGAGATGATGGATACCGGTATGCCATGAAGTCGGATAATCTCGCGGATATAAACCTGAGCCAGCTGCTCTAAAGAATAGGTAGTCACTACCGGAATGAAATGAGCTGAGTTGGTCAACCTATCCACAATTACCCATACCTTGTCAAACTTCTTTTGAGTCTGTGGGAGCCCAACAACAAAGTCCATGGTAACACGCTCCCATATTCACTCACGAATATCAAGTTACTGAAGCAAACCACCCGGTCGTTGATGCTCATACTTCACCTGTTGACAATTTAGGCACCGAGCTACATACTCCACTATGTCTTTCTTCATCTTCCTCCACCAATAGTGCTGCCTCAAGTCGTGATACATCTTAGCGGCACCCGGATGGATGGATTACCGCAAACTGTGGGCCTCCTGAAGAATAAACTCATGCAACCCATCCACATTGGGCATACATAGCCTGCCCTGCATCAGCAACACACCATCATCCCCAATAGTAACCTCCCTCGCATCGCCATGCTGAACTGTGTTCTTGAGGACAATCAAGTAGGGATTGTCATGCTGACGCTCTCTGATGCGGTAATATAGAGAAGACCGAGAAACCACGTAGACAAGAACTCAACTGGGCTCTGAAACATCCAATCTAACAAACTAGTTGGCTAAGGCCTGAGCATCCAATTCTAATGGCATCTCCGCTGCCTATAGATATGCTAAACAACCTAAACTCTCCGCCTTTCGACTCAAGGCATCGGCCACCACATTGGCCTTCCCGGGATGATATAGAATGGTGATATCATAGTTCTTAAGTAACTCTAACCATCTCCACTACCGCAAGTTAAGATCTTTCTGTTTGAACAGATGATGTGGACTCCGGTAGTCAGTAAAGACCTCATAAGGAACACCGTACAAATAATATTGCCAGATCTTCAATGCATGTACAATGGCTGCCAACTCCAAGTCGTGGACTAGATAATCCTTCTCATGGGTCTTCAGCTGTCGAGACATGTAGGCAATCACCCTGCCATATGGCATCAACACCGCGCCAAGGCCAATATGTGACGCATCAAAATATATAGTATAAGACCATGAGCTCGTAGGAAACACCAACACTAGGGTTGTAGTCAAAGAAGTCTTGAAATTTTGAAATCTCACCTCGCACTCCTCTGACCATCTGAATGGAGCACTCTTCTAGGTCAATATGGTCATAGGTGCAGCAATAGATGAAAATCCTCTACGAAACGACGATAATATTCGGCCAAACCAGAAAAACTCCGAATCTTAGTGGCTGAAGACGGTCTGGGCCAATTCTGCACTGCCTCAATCTTCTTCGGGTCTACCTTGATCCCCTCCCTCGATACTACATGACCCAAAAATGCCACTAAATCAATCTAGAATTCACACTTTGAAAATTTTGCATACAACTTATTTTCTCTCAATGTCTGAAGCACGATCCTCAAGTGCTGCTCATGATCTTCCCGACTGTGGGAGTACACCAAGATGTCATCAATAAACACAATAACGAATGAATCAAGATAGGCTGGAACACATTGTTCATCAGGCGCATAAATGTTGATGGGGTGTTGGTCAGCCCAAATGATATCACAATGAACTCTTAGTGACCATATCGAGTCCTGAAAGTAGTCTTCGGAATATCCGGATCCCGAATCTTCAGCTGATGATAACCCGACCGCAAATCAATCATTGAGAACACACTGGCACCCTCTAGCTTATCAAATAAGTCATCAATGCGTGGAAGTAAATACTTGTTCTACACTGTAACCTTGTTCAACTGCTGATAATCGATACACGTGCACATAAAACCATCATTCTTCTTTATAAACAAGACCGGAGCACCCCACGGCGACACACTTGGTGGAATGAAACCCTTATCAAGCAACTCCTGCAACTGCTCCTTTAACTCCTTCAGATCCGCCAGGGCCATCCGATATGGTGGAATAGAAATGGGCTGAGTGCCTAGCAATAAGTCAATACCAAAATTGATATCCCTATCGGGAAGCATTCCCGGAAGATCTGCTGGAAATACATCTGGAAAGTCTCTTACTACCGGAACTGACTCAACGGTAGAAGTATCGGCACTGATATCCCTCACAAAGGCTAGATAAGCATCACGCCCATTCTCAACCATCCGTTGAGCCTTTAGAAATGATACAACCCTGCTACGAACATGATTTAATGCACCCCTCCACTCTAACCGTAGTAAACCTGGCATAGCCAGCGTCACAGTCTTGGTATGACAATCTAGAATAGCATGATAGGGAGATAATCAGTCTATGCCTAAGATAACATAGCCTCTACCATGGCTGAGCAAAGTGTGGAACTTGAGACCTCGGAACTACCGGAGCTCTACTAGAAGCTGGAAGTGATGAATGAACTGGACGGCTCACATAGCCTCTACCATGACGGGCTGTAGATGCAGCATGACCACCACTAAATCCTCCTGTACCACGAGGCCTCTTGGCCTTCCTGTCATCTCTCTCACGGCCTCGTATACCTTCCAACCCTCGTGCAATCTCAACCACCTACTGATATGGAGTATTTATCTCCAACTCCCTAGCCATGTTAAATCTAATACTATAGTTGAGCCCCTCGATAAACCGATAGACTCGCTCTCTAACGGTATAAACCAAGGAGGTGCATGCCTGGACAAATCACTGAATCGGACAGTATACTCCGACACTGTCATAGTACCCTGGCGCAGCTGCTCAAACTCCATATGCCATGCATCCCGAAGGGTCTGGGGAACAAACTCCCTCAAGAATAACTCTAAAATCCGAGTCCAAGTAAGTGAAGCTTCCTTGGCTTGGCTTCCCTCCTCGTACACTCGCCACCATTAATATGCCGCTCCGGAAAGCTAGAAGGTAGTAAAAGCAATCCCACTCGTCTCTACAATACCCATAGTACGGAGAATGCGGTAGTGCTCCTCAAGAAAATCATGTGCATCCTCTGCAGCAAAACCACTAAAAGTAGGAGAGCGGTACTTCTTGAACCTCTCGAGCCTAAGATGCCCCTCCTCAGATGTTGATGCCCTAACCACAGGCTTAATCGGAGCAATAGGTTTTACTGGTATAACCCCTAGGACCTGATCGACCTGGACCCGCTGCTCTGGGGTACGGGCCGCAGGAGTCTGTGCTCCTCCCCCAGCCTGAGATGTGGCTGGTGCAAGTGGGATCAACCCTGCCTGAGCTAAGGTGCCGAACATGCTCAAAACCTGTGCAAGGGTCTCCTAAAATGCTAGGGTGGAAATGGGCGCCTCGGGTGCCGGTCCTCCGACATGAGCTATTGGTGGCTCCTTTGTTGTAGCTCGGGCAAGTGCTCTGGCTACACCACATGTCCCTCCTCGGCCTTTGCCCCGACCCTGGCCTATCGAGGCTTTAGTAGGGGGCGCGGGTGTCTGATCGTCGAATCTAGCAGTGCGTGTCTTCACCATCTATGAGAGAATAGAAAGTCAAATATTCAGTTTTCGAAGTTAGCCAAATCGCACGATAAGGAATCAAAGAAGTTAAATTTTCCTAACAATTCAGTAGCCTCTCGAAGATAGGTACAGACGTCTCCGTACTGATCCGCAAGACTCTACTAAACCTACTTATGACTCGTAACACCTATGAACCTAGAGCTCTATAGAGTATAACTAGAGTAACTACTACATCATTTTCCGAAAGAAAATACAACAGTAAATGAGAATAAGGGAAGGTGACTCCAAGGCTTGTGGACGCCGAGCAGGCATACCTTGAAGTCTCCGATAAAGGCAGCTAGCAGGTAATCTCTAACATCCAGCACAAGTAGACGTACCTGGATCTGCATAAAAATGTATAGAAACGTACTATAAGTACACCATAACAGTACCCAGTAAGTATCAAGCCTAACCTCAGTAGAGTAGTGACGAGGCCAGGTTAAGACACCTACTAGAATATAAATAAGAAGTATGAAAATGTAATAAGGATAAATAATGGAAAGCAAGAAATAATTGATACGAAACAAGATAATGACCTGAAAAAATACTGGAAACCAAATATGGGAATACATAAAAGAGGCAACTGAAGAAAACCCAAGTAATAATATACGGACAACAACTACTAGAACAAATAAGAATGAACCAACAAGAAATGTTCCCACCAAAGCTCTTTGCAACATAAAATAAACAGCAAGAATCACAACGAGGTACCGCCTCGTGTATAATTAAATCACAGCTGAAGTATCGCCTTGTATAATCAAGAATCACAACCGAGGTACCGCCTCGTATTCACAATTCACAATCACAATCTTTCCTTATACTATCGTGTGAGCCTTACATTTGAAACATGTTTTGAAAACAGTTTTCCCGAAATAGCTACACATACTTTATCCCACCTTATGACGCCGCGTGGCTTTGCGTAGTTCCCCTACAAGCAACACGCACATAAGTCCCACCTTATACAACTGCATGCATATCAATCCCAAGCCTTATACCGCCGCATGTGCGTCAATATCATATTACAATAACAACTCTCACCACAAGTGCACATATATCACAATTTGCCAACAATACACAATATCAATATTTTCATAACAATAGCCCACAACCCCACCACAACGGGTACAAGAATATCAACAACAACAAAGAATGTAAAATGCGCAAAAGGAAGATGTTTCAACAATAACAATTTTGCCTCAACGTGATAACGACTTTCACAACTTTAACACCAATAACTTAACAACAAGAGACAATGTATAATCACGATGTTAAATAAGAACAATTCACAATGGAATAGATAACGTGTAATAATAAAAGAGGCAACAAGTTCAACTAAAGCATGAGAGCAAATTATCAATTAGGAGGTAGAACAAGTGTTAACGAAATCAATCAAGGCATACAAGGATAGACTAACACAAATAATAATAGATTGACTAAGAGAATTTAGAACATGATATGACATTTCAATTAAAGCATGGAAATGGTCTAAGTATCCTAAATCGGTCAAATACCACGCACAACCCGTGTACACAATCGTCACCTTGCATACACGGATTTCACTTAGCACAATTGAATCAAACAATATTATTCCTAAGGAGTAGTTCCCTCACACGAAGTTAGGTAAGACACTTACCTCAACTAGGCCAATTCAACACTCGAAAATAGCTTTTCTCTTAAAGTTCGCCTCTACATGACTCAAATATAACCAAAATCGACTTAATATAATCAAACAATGCTAGGGAATAGCTTAACAATAAGTAAAGCTAAGATCTTTATACTTTTTCCAAAAAGTCAACAAAAGTCAACCCGGGGCTTGGCCTATCAAAACTCGTGTCCAATGGTAGATTCCATCTACCCATGACCCCATGAGTTCATATATGTGATTAGTTTCAAAATCCGAGTCCAAATCGACTCTCAAAACTATATTTCATATTTTTCAAAAATTTGACAAAGTTTCACAAATTTTCACTTTGATTCACATGATTTTGATGTTAAAGTCTATGATATGTTGATGGAATATGTTTAGAAAAGGATTAGAATCACTTACCCAAGGTTTGTAGGTGAAAATCTCTTCTCCAAATCGCCTTATACCGAGTCTAGGGTTCAAAAATGAGAGAAAAAGTTTAAAACTCCCGTCTCCCAGCACTTTAACCAGCTAGAGATGTCGCATTTGCGATTTGCAAACCCTGACAGCCTAAGTCAACATCGCAATTGCGATGAAATCTTCGGAATTGCGAACTGGTGGGCATCACAAAAGCAAACACATGTTCGAAAATGAAAACCAAGGTGAAGTCTGGAAGTCTTCGCAATTACGAAGGGGAAGTCACAATTGCAACATCACCGGCCCCACTATCGCCTTCGCAATTGCGATGCTGGTGCTCGCAATTGAGATACCTGAGCACCAGCAGCACCAACAGTCCAATTTCAGTCAAAAACCATTTTGAAACATGTCTGAAATGCATCCGAGCCCTCGATGCTCCAAACCAAACATCCACACATGTATAAAAACACCATATGAACTCACTCGCGCGATCAAAACACAAAACTAACATCTAAAACTAAGAATTGGAGTCTAAAAGGCATGAGATTCAAGAAAACTTTCAAGAACTTCTAGAATTACAACTAAACGTGTGAATCCTATCAAATCAACTCCAAATGATACCAAATTTTGCAGAAAAGTTCTAAATACCATAACGAACCTATTTCAAGTCCCAAAATCAAATTCTCAGCTCGATAGCTAAAAGTCAACCTATGGTTAAACTTTTTAATTTTAAATTGCCAAATTTCGGCAAACCAACATAAATCAATGTACGGACTTCCAAAATCAATTTCGGGCAGACGCCCAAGTCCGAAATCACGATACGAAGCTATCGGAGCCATAAAAATACAATTTCGGCATTGTTTTCACAAAAGTCAAAGTTTGGTCAACATTTTCTAATTTTAACTTCTAAATCAAGAATCAAGGGTCCAAATCAATCCGAAAGCTTCCCGGAACGAAATTAACCAACCCCGCAAGTCATAAAATCATAAACACACATGTGTGAAGCATAAAAAGGGGATAACAGGGTGCAATTACATAAATTTACTGATCGGGTCATTACAGAGAGTAGTGATGATCTCAAAATATGGTCAGAGTCCAACACCAATAGCCAATAACAACTCGTAATAATATAATGAGAATAGTAAAGGTCGATAACTCAAGCGATATATGCTCATCTCGTTCACAGTTACGGAGAAAATGGGCATGCTTTTCAAGTAAAATAGTCAATTCCAAATCTCACCATTGAAAATCAACTAAACATGAGTTTATCAAAAGAAATGTATTCCTAATTCACAACACCAAATAAGAATTTCCGTTTACCAAATAATATGAGGAAAGTACATCTCTATGCCTACATGCCAATATACATGTCAAGTCATCAATTATTATATACTGTCTAGCATGAGGAATATACATCTTTATGCCTACATGCTAAATATACATGTCAAATTATAAATGTCATATTACCGTCTAACATGAGGAAACTTGCATCTCTATGCCTACATGCCAAGTATGCATGACAAATGAATGATTTCACAGTGATATCCCCAGGTACTCTCGCCCTCAACATACTCAAGTCGTCTGTCTCAAATGCTCACTTCATCACACACACACAATCACTCAGCACTGTACCGGTGCCTGACTCATAAGCCCTCAACAAAGCACGTGTGTGTGTGTGTGTGTGTGTGT
>AWOL01S0083857.1:13709-25431 GCA_000715115.1 Nicotiana otophora | reverse complement strand
TAATATATATATATATATATATATATATATATATTACATGCCACAGTGGAGAAGACATATTGATTGTTCATAATTGTTGGTTCCATGTTGTATGAGAAAATTGAGCTTGATGTTATTTTGGGGCCCTCTATTGGGTATTTCCTGTTCCACTTTTCAAGTTATACTTATTTGTTTTCTCTATTTGTCATTATTTCATTTTATTCGTACAGTTTTGTAGTGAGTGCCTTGTTATAGCTCGGATCATATTTGCATCTAGAGACTTGAGGTACAGTTGTACAGCGATCGCAGTCCTTGAAGTCCCCTTCCTTATCTAGTTGTACTATTTATGTTGTTTCAAATAATTGTATTTTTATTCAGGCATTGGTTGTAGCACTTATAGTATACTCATGTACTTGTGACACTAGATTCCGAGATTTGGCTAGTCAGTTTTTGGAGTATTTATTTATGTTTTTGACACTTCACAACTTTATTTCTTATTAAATTTCTTTTAAATTGGTTTAAAAATGAATAGTTGTGTACTAATATTGGCTTGCCTAGCAAGTGGACGTTAGGTGCCATCACAACTCCGCGGTTGTAATTTCGGATTGTGACATACGCATTCCACATCATGACCATTCCTCCTAAGTTGCCTTGAGCCGTGACTTTGACAAGGTGAGAGAAGACAAAGTCCCCAACCAAGTCATTGTGGTCTAACATCTTGGTTTCCAATAGGGCAACCAAGAAAGGCTTATTATTGTCTAGCATAAATCTAAAGGTTCTTCTGAACTCATCGTTCCCCGCTCCTCGACAGTTCCACACGATCATGGTCATTGATCTATTGATAGTTTGAGGACTCCCTCCCTGAACATGGGTTGGGATTAGTGGAAAAGGGGGCCCTACCATATTCATGTTGGCTTGATTGGTCCAGTGGTTGGAGTACATTATTGGAATCATTACTACCCCATACTTGTATATCGTTGTGGTACTTATTAATTCCCTTATATTTATCGAGCATTTCCTCAAATCCTAAGGTCAACGCAAGATGTGTATTTTTTTCTTTTCTTTCCTTGAACACCAGCGTTCTTGATGTCCTTAACATGCCGTATTCCACTCTCTTTGTTGTTGAGGACCCTTCCTCATCTTCCTCCTCGTCCGTCTGTAGTTGAGTTTGCTGGGAGGGTGGCTAATTGGGAAGGATGTTGCTGCTTCCATGATTAATTGTTGTGCTAATCTTTTTCTTTTTCCTTTCATCTTCTTTCTCGCCAATGAAATTGATTAAGAACGATCTGTCGAATCAAATAAATGATAAAATTTTAGTGATTATACGGTGTTTTATACAGGAAAATATTTAGTATTATTTTTAATGAGGTTATTTTGAATACTTTTTAAAAACTGAAACTCATCGAAAAAGTTATAGTAATATACTTGAGTTTATTTTATTAATATAATTTTAATTGTGTTCTTTTTTTAAAGATGTTGTTAGTAGTATTTTATTTATTTGTTCACTTTTTAAAGTGTCAGATCGCTTATATTTATTTGTTCACTTTTTAAAGTGTCAGATCGCTTACAAAAACTCATACTTACCCTACTAGTAATACGAGTAGATACTTGTTTTGTTAATTGATATTTAGCTTAAAGTATATATATTTATACGTATATCGCATTGCATTTTACTCGTGTTTAGTGGATTTCAGATATAAAATATTATAATTTATGCTAATTCGTGGTATTTGTATGTGTAGGAATCATCCAGAGGCAATATGGGACAAAAGGTGCGAGATTGGAGCCAAAAAGGAGAAAAACTGGAAAATAGCCATTTGTAGCGCCACAGGCAGCATGGGGCGCTATATGTGGCGCACTTTACAGAATTAAAAATAACCCACCGCCAGAAATAGCGCCCCACGCTACCCTTGGCACTGGTGACGGAAAATCTCTCCTAGT
The DNA here is from genome assembly GCA_000715115.1 of Nicotiana otophora. Classification (NCBI taxonomy): domain Eukaryota; kingdom Viridiplantae; phylum Streptophyta; class Magnoliopsida; order Solanales; family Solanaceae; genus Nicotiana; species Nicotiana otophora. The sequence goes on along the minus strand of AWOL01S0083857.1, from coordinate 23,511 downwards.
TGGCTCGGGACAAGGTTATTTCGGCCCAATATCCCCCCTCCCCCCAATAACAAACAACAACAACATACCAGTATAATCTCACATAGTGGGGTCTGGTGAGGGTAGTGTGTACGCAGACCTTACCCCTACCTTTGTGGGGGTAGAGAAGTTATTTTCAATAGGCCCTCTGCTCAGGCAAGCATATGTACCATAATAATAATAAGAAACAAGACGGGACAACACTGAAAAACCATGTAAAAGCAGCATACGCAACAAGATAGTAAGATGATCGAAATGTAAAAAAAAATAAAATCACAAGTATTCAAATAAGCCTACTATTAACCAAATGCGAGAGTACAGCCTACTATTAACCAAATGCGAGAGTACGTACTAACACTACCGGTATGAATAATATAGACTACCTAACTTACTATCCTAATCTTCGACCTCCACACCTTCCTATCACGGGTCATGTCCTCGGTCAGCTGTAGCTGCTCCATGTCATGCCTAATCAGCTCACCCCAACTCTTCTTCGGCCTACCTCTACTTCTCATAAGCCCCTCCTATGTCAACCTCTCACACCTCCTTACCGGAGCGTATGTGCTTCTCCTCCTCACATGTCCAAACCATCAAAGTCGTGCTTCTCGCATCTTATCCTCAATAGGGGCCACACCCACCTTGTCTCGAATAACTTCATTTCGAATCCTATCTAATCTAGTATGCCCGCACATCCATCTCAACATCCTCATCTCTACTACCTTTATCTCGGCCCAAGACCCCCTCAATGCGTATAAAAGCAAGACTAAGTCTATTTTGAGAGAGGAGACGTCACTTGAAGGAAAAAATACACACGAGAAACATCCGGGAGCGATGATATCTTAGTTTTCTTCACCTTTTCTTAGTATTCTCAATTATTCAACACTTGTGAATTTGTTTTGATATTATCATGAGTGGCTAAAACCCATAGTTCTGGGGTTGTGATTTAGCCATGAATATTGTTGTTTAAAGTTGACTTAACCTTGATTATAATTCACTAATATATAATTATTTTTTCAATTCTGTAATTAATTGCTTAATTGTCTGGCCAACAGTTAGGTCTTATTTACTATCTATGCTATGCTTGGGAAAGCTACGCCTAGATTAGAGAAGAATTGAAGAGAGCATGATCCTAACTCTGAGTGGAGCGGATTTGTGGTTATGATCGGAATATACCTAATCACCGTGCTTAATTAAATATCGTAATCTTAATATGTTCTTAATAGATTGATCCCATAGGAATATAGGTGTTAATCTATTTTGAATAGGCGAGTAGGAATTCGGAAGAATACTACGAGAGCAATTGTTCGATTAATTAGCAACCATGAGTGAATTGTATGAAAAAAAGAGTTAATTAGAGCACAATAGGATTGGTGAATCGATCACAATCCTGGAATCTACAGAATACACAACAACTATTTTGCTGCTTGATAAATTAGTTACTTGTTAGAATTATTGCTTAGTATAATCACACTTTTGAACTCTTATTGACTTGACTGAATAATAATTTTGATGAAACTAGTCGTAGTTAACACAAGTCTTTGTAGGCTCGACACTCAACTTATCATTTTATTACTTATACGACCACTTCAGCGTGAGTAAGTTTTTACTTTAAATAAGGTCTCTTCAACCCGCTGTAACAAAGAAATAGAAATATTTCAATATAGTAATTTCTATTGTTATTTATGGAAGAAAGAGGTAAAATCAAGGGTGGTGAAATCTTCAAGAATCAAAAGGTAAAATAACTTGAGACAAAAGGTGCGGAACGGCCAAGCAAGTGCAAGGGCCACCTCAGTTTCTTACCCAGCATTTATGTTGGAGTCCGTGACATCCTTTTTATCTCACATTCATTCGTTTTTCATTTTAGAGCACCGAAAGAAAGCACTTTTCCAGCAACTTTTGACCTGAAAACAAGTATGGTAATCAGAGATAAATTAGATTGTTTATTAGAATAATCTTTGACAATGTTCAATTTCCATTGAGAAATTAGTAGGTCGAGTAATTTCTTCAAAATTTTTGTTTTATGCACAAGTAATTATTTTGTACGATTGGGTTAAATTAATTTACAGCAGTTGGTAATTCTTCATTTCAAGCTTATATGATAATTTAAAGACAATCCATTTGGTTAAACTGTCAAAAACTACTTATTTTGAAATGTGTTTTTGTTTAAAAGTATTTTTCAAAGAGTATTTTTGGTTAAACGAAAAAGAAATACAGGAGCACCTTGTTGCCTAACGATCAACGAATTGAGGTTTTTGGAGATTGGGGTTTAAATACCAATAAAAATAAAAGACGCTAAGTGATTTTTACCATATATTACAACAACAATAACCCAGTATAATTCCACTAGTGGGGTCTGGGGAGGATAGTGTGTACGCAGACCTTACCCCTACCCTGGGGTAGAGAGGCTGTTTCCAATAGACCCTCGGCATCCTTCCCTCCAAGAACTCCCCACCTTGNAACCCAGTATAATCCCACTAGTGGGGTCTGGGGAGGGTAGTGTGTACGCAGACCTTACCCCTACCCTGGGGTAGAGAGGCTGTTTCCAATAGACCCTCGGCATCCTTCCCTCCAAGAACTCCCCACCTTGCTCTTGGGGTGACTCGAACTCACAACCTTTTGGTTGGAAGTGGAGGGTGCTTACCATCAGAGCAACCCACCTTGTCAAAATTTTTACCATATATTCAAGTATGTATTTATGTTGGTAAAAGTTAGCAAATACTTATTCCATCTATCCAAGTCTTGACAAGTACAATTATTTAATCTTTATATCGGTGGGAGTTATTATTAAATAAATAAAGAAAAAAAGAATCTCCCTGGGATACATATAAAATAGATATAAAGTGTATGGATAAACGTATAATAATTAATATTATAATGTTACTGGGAAAAAGCATGGTTAGCTGCTGTCAAGATTTAAAAAATGGGAGGATTAAAATATTTATTCAAACTTCAATGGCATAGACCACGCATATATTGTTTGGAACTTGGTGGTATGATTCTCTAAACTACAACGTCGGTTATATACTAAGCATCTTAGATCTGATCGAAACCCTTCTGTTTCATAGATTCAAAGAGAGAAAGAAAGCAAAAAGTCCCTATTTTGCAAAATTGGTTTACTCAAAAAAACTGAAAAATCATCAGCTTGAGAAATTAATAACAACCCTGCTGCTTGCATTGCTTGTGGTTCATCTGCAGTTTTGAAGTTTGCATTGGATGCAACCCTCTGAAATTTTTCAAGGCACCAGGCGGCCAAGTAATATTAAGAAAAGAAAGTTTCGAGCAAATCTTTAAAGAGAGCACGTACCCTCCACAGGTATGCTTATTTATATTGCCATTTTCGTGCTTCCTAATTCAAGCTTTTAATCATATTTTTCTGAATAACGGTGGTGTGCCGATCAATTTCGTGCACCTAAAGTGTTTACTTGCTGCTTTCCATAGTACATTATATACCGAGTGATTCTACGTACCCACCGGACAAGATAAGAGTGTGTTGTTCTAGTGGTAAACACCCTCCATTTCTAACCAAGAGGTTGTGAGTTCGAGTCACCCCAAGAGCAAGGTGGGGAGTTCTTGGAGGGAGGGAGCCGAGGGTCTATAGGAAAAGGCCTCTCTAACACAGAGTAGGGGTGAGGTGAGGTCTACGTACACACTAACTTTTTCAGACTCTAATAGTGGGATTATACTGGATTGTTGTTGTTGTCTACGTACCCACTGAAGAGATTACTTCATCTTCAACCACGCATTAATGATCTTTTGTTTCAAATTAACCCTTTTTAAATTCCTTTTCATATACATGGTTATGCAATTTGGTTGCTTGTATTCATGTGTTTCGTTTTTCCAATTTGCAATATTCCAACTTTATGCTAGGAGGAGATGCTTCTTTTGTCCCCTTTAGTGTTTCTTACTTTTCTAGTTATGCAGCCCAAGGCAAATTTTCCATTTTCACTTGTCTTTTAGCTCACTTTATTACCCAATCATCACTAGGGTGAACGAATAAATCATAGGCGAATTGAACTTCATAAACGNGTGAGTTCGAGTCACTCCAAGAGCAAGGTGGGGAGTTCTTGGAGGGAGGGAGCCGAGGGTCTATAGGAAAAGGCCTCTCTACCACAGAGTAGGGGTGAGGTGAGGTCTACGTACACACTAACTTTTTCAGACTCTAATAGTGGGATTATACTGGATTGTTGTTGTTGTCTACGTACCCACTGAAGAGATTACTTCATCTTCAACCACGCATTAATGATCTTTTGTTTCAAATTAACCCTTTTTAAATTCCTTTTCATATACATGGTTATGCAATTTGGTTGCTTGTATTCATGTGTTTCGTTTTTCCAATTTGCAATATTCCAACTTTATGCTAGGAGGAGATGCTTCTTTTGTCCCCTTTAGTGTTTCTTACTTTTCTAGTTATGCAGCCCAAGGCAAATTTTCCATTTTCACTTGTCTTTTAGCTCACTTTATTACCCAATCATCACTAGGGTGAACGAATAAATCATAGGCGAATTGAACTTCATAAACGGATGTTACGAATTTAACTGAAATCATTCCTTTCGATTCAAATTAAGTGTATATATATATATATGTGAGTCACCCCAAGAGCAAGGAATGGTGTGTTGCTCTGATGGTAAGCACCCTCCACTTCCAACCAAGAGGTTGTGAGTTCGAGTCACCCCAAGAGCAAGGTGGGAAGTTCTTGGAGGGAAGGATGTCGATGGTCTATTGGAAACAGCCTCTCTACCCCAGGGTAGGGGTAAGGTCTGCGTACACACTACCCTCCCCAGACCCCACTAGTGGGATTATACTGGGTTGTTGTTATTGTTGTTGTTGTTGTGTGTGTGTGTGTATATATGGTTTTATAATGTATAAGAATATAACAAAATCATACTAGCCTTTTAACCTGGCATTCATGACTGAATATAGTAAATTTTTAGTAGTAAGAAAATACCAAGGACATTGTTGTGGATGGCGGGTCCACATAGCTGTTTACCTGGTTCTAGCATAAAATACCATAAACAAATGCTAAAAAAATAAGAAAATTTTGGACCTATCCTTGTTAAAAATATCGTGCAATCCATTAACTTATTGTCATTTTGACTTGTAGTGTATCTGTAACGCCACCTAGTCCTGACCCTCCACAAGACCCCACCCTGCTTGAATTTAAGTTATATGTACATTATAATTATTTTTTTTGTGATTATTGTAATTTAATTTATTATAGTATGTTATTTATTATTTATTTTAGATTACTAAATAATGCATATTAAATGGAGCTATATGTAATTACATTTAACTATTTAAGTAACCCGATTATATTGACATCTCTTACCCTATCATTGTACAGACTTAAACTCTCTAATAATTAAAGAATCTGTAAGTTTATGTTACTAAATTAGGACTAACAGTTACTTGCTGTTATAGTTAATTTTAATTTGGTCATACCCCACTCACTGCACACAAATTAAACCCTTAAAAGAAGCATCAGAGAACGATTTTGTTTTACAAAAAAAAACAAAAGAGAAGGTAAAGGGTTGCTTTATGTGAAAACATTACTGCTAAAGTACCGTACTTTGACCAAGTCAAATAGCATTAGCAAAACAAAAAGACAAGCATTAACCCTTGAATTTGTTTTATCTTTAGAGTAATGCAAAGTTCACGTGAATGGTACTGTGTAACTCCTATAGGAACTTTAATGATCTTGATTTCTTCAACACTGTATCCGATTAATCTTTAATTTATAACTGTCAAATAAGTTACTACTCGCTTACTCCACTTTTACTTGACAGGTATACTAAAAATAGATTTAAATTTTTACTTGTCATTTTACGCATATTAAAAGAAGACAATTTTTTTTTTCTTGTTATATATACCCATAGTATTTATTATTCATTTCAAATCATTTTCTCAAATTTAATAAAATATCTATCAATTAATATGAATATCATGTTATATTATACACTTCATTTATTATTTTTTAAGGGTCATGAAAAGTCAAAACGTGTCAAGTAAAAGTGAACGGAGAAGTAGTAATTAAGAACAGTTGATAATTAACTCGGTGGTATTTGCCGCAGTCTCTTCGATTAAATTAACATTAGAAGTATACTTAGCATGTTCATACTGTTGTTTTATCAATGCGGCTTTCGGTGTAGCAGTACCTAGGTCTAAAGTTAAGGAGTTCCTCGTATTAAAGATATCAATGGTAATAAAAGTGAATTTAACTTATGTACACTGGTTATATAAATTATTAATATGCTATTAATGTAATATAACTCATTGTAGTATGTCATTGTTCCTATTTTCTAGCTTACGACTAATAAATCATGAATAATTTAGTAATTAGTTGCATGTGCGTAGTTACCTTCGAAATGATTAGACAATGTAAAAAATATTACCCTCTCAGTGTACTAAAGATAAAATGGATAATAATAGGATTTAAGTTGTATACACCGATATTGTAAAAACTAATTTTACTATTAGTGTAATTTAAATGATTATAGTATATTATTATTCTATTTTTCATGGTGCCATATCAAAAAACAATTATGAAGAGTTACTTGTTGTTGTAAGTTAAATATAACCCTGATGAAACAAAAACTTATACATGTTTGTTCACACTTTTATAGAGTTTAAGTTCTACTCACAGTTAATATATAAAAAATTTATATTATCAAATTCAGTTAACTTATAAAGATATGTAACTTCTCGTAGCAAGTCTGGTATGATGATTGAAAACTAAAATAATAACCGAATTAAATTATATTTACGATTAGTGTAAAGAATTTTTTTAATCAATAAATTTTAATCTATGATAGTAAGTTGTTACAATTAATTTTAACAAATAATTCTTATTAAAATATTTACCTATAATTACCTAATAAATGATATGATTGTATATAAATATTTTTATACATAAAGCTTAAACCTAGGTGCAAATACTCTATACTATCAATAGTTATAACCTAAAAAATATTGACGAACTTTACCATCCATGTTTCTATATGTTTGAATAGTAATATAAGACCATGAAGAATTAGAAAGAAAAACAAAACCCCAAATCTGGGAAACACCCCATGTGGAATCTCCAGATACACTGCATTGGGAGTAGATTCTTGTGTTCCATCCTTATGCCTCCCTGATCTCACCTCGTGGTCATACTATACTTTACTGTCAGCATGTGAAGCTTGGGCTAATTAATTTGTGCTACTAATTATAATACTTCTGAACTTCACAACACTAAATGGTATTGAAATATAACCATTCTATTCCACATTGGAGTTATACAACTTGATTATCACGCTACGAATGTAAGATTCTTGTTCTAAAACAATTGAAAAGGTATATAAATATATTTGCTCAATGCTAAATCTCGTATTCCCTTTTTTATAACTATAATTTTCAAGGTAATTTACGCATCTCAACTATTTCATCAAATTTCGTGTCACTCTTCTTCTTTTTTTCACAAGGTTACATACTGCACATACCTAGACTATTCCACTAGATCATATTTTATTCTCTTATTGGCAAACGCCTAGCATATCAGTTGTTCAATCAGCCCTGGAACTCTCAAGTATGAACTTTTAAGTTATTTTCATTTCTATTTAAATAGTTATATACGTTTGAATTGTAAAAAGAATTATACGATCAATGCAATTTAAATGTCAATAGTGAGTTATTCTATTCTTCAAATTGTCAATAAGTGGTGCTATTAGGAGTTATTTGTTATTGAATGTCATTTTTTTGCTCTTGAGAAGATAAAATAGTTTATAGGAGTATATTTTATCAGCACATAGTAGTACTTACAAGTAGCATCTTCATTACACATATTTATGCATCTATCAAAAGCAGTTCCTAATGTGTCTGCCTCTATAACAACTGAGACAAACAAAGGAGAAACTGCAAAAACATCACACTATTTGTAATAGCAGGTGGTTTCTTTTATATACAATGTTAGTGCAAAGAACTAATACACTTTTTATGTAGGCTTTCATCCTGAGATCAAACCTATTACAAAAAAGCATGAAAAAGAGAGTTATATACGAAGCTAAGAAAAAGATACCAGCCACGTCCTCTAAATAAGGGTAATTAATACCCAGTCGAACCACTGCACTTGTAATTTTACTGTAGATGTTAGTGAGTTCGTATATTTTGAAGGAAGACATATCACGTGGTTATAGTTTTTGACTTGTTCAGAACTTAAAGTAAAAAATGAGTACAAGGATTGGTGAAGATAGTAAACTTCTTTTCTTTTTCAACCCGGTACTTGCATTAGCCCCCAACTAATCCGGATTTATATCGCATTAGGTCCATTAATAGGAGAGTGTTTCCTATCATGAAATTTTTCATCGTCAAGACTCAAATTTAAGACCTCTGATTAAGTATGGAAGGACCTATCCATCCTACCGTAACCCTTAAAGGCGAATCAAATAAACTTTCATTTAAGGAAAAAAAGAGTTGATGGAATTATAGTAGGCATTGTCCACTGAAAATTCAATGCAAGAACAAGAGGGATCATTGATCTATGTCCAGTGAAAAAGATATAAACAGTTGAAAAGCTAATATATGGTAATATATTGTATCCAAGACATGAAATGAAGTATCGAATTTATGACATTCCTAATTGGAGAATGATGTTACACAAACTTGGATTCTGTGTGAAGGGTCTCTATCTAAGTCACATTTCTTACATTCCCTTTTAAGCTATGTTTCATTCTTATGGTGACAAAGCTGTATCCCCACCAACACTATTCATAATAACTACATCCTGCAGTCTGCCAAATTTCCAATTAGCCATAGCCCATAGGCCTCATAGCCTTTATCCATTACTGCTGCACAAGGGCGGATGGCGGAAGGGGTGTATTGCATATGGATTCAACTTAGTATTTTGAACACCAAATATATATGTGGGAAAAATTACTGTGGTTTCACATATATTAACTTTAAATCCTGAGTCTAACTCTGTTGCTACACTTAGGTTCCTTATAGGTTTTTGCTTACATTTAATTGAGCCATCATAATTAATAAAGGGAAATGGAAAATTAATCTTCTTGTTTTTACAAAATATATTCATGCAGTTTTTTTTCTCCTTGCAATTATATTACTCCCTCCGTTTCAATTTAAATGACACACTTTTCGTATTAATCCGTTCCAAAAAGAATGACACATTTCTATATTTAGAAATAATTTAACTTTGAACTTTTTATTTTACTCACTTTACTTTTAATGAGAAACTTTTATAGTCACACAAATAGTATGGCCCCACAAAACTTTTACCCCTTAAGCTTTTATGACCACATATTTCAAAGGTTTCTTTTCTTTCTTAAATTTTGTGTCAAGTCAAACTAGCTCATATAAATTGAAACGGAAGGAGTACCACATCTTAGGAAAAAGACAGGAAAAAGGAGCATAAAGATTCCGGGGTTATTACTATAGTCAACCAATTACCAAACCATATTTTTCACCTTGGGTATGGAGGGGACAGATTGTTAAAAATATATACTAGGATATGTAATAATTGTTATTCCCGGTCAATATTTCTGTATTTGTAAATATTAATCCTGCAAAATAAAAGTTAACGTAATGAAACAATAATAATGAATTCGAGCCCACTGAATTCACAGTGTTTCCTTAAGGAATTTAATCCCCTCCTAGTACCCAAGGTAATGGATTATTTCCTCCCAGGATAGAACGAATAACACACTGGTGTAGCGGTACTTCAAACCCCAGTGTTTCGGCGAACACAAAGTTCGGTAGCAAATCACACTTACAGTTGCTTTGTTTGAAGTTAAAA
>AWOL01S0083857.1:2330-13420 GCA_000715115.1 Nicotiana otophora | reverse complement strand
CTCTGATTAAGTATGGAAGGACCTATCCATCCTACCGTAACCCTTAAAGGCGAATCAAATAAACTTTCATTTAAGGAAAAAAAGAGTTGATGGAATTATAGTAGGCATTGTCCACTGAAAATTCAATGCAAGAACAAGAGGGATCATTGATCTATGTCCAGTGAAAAAGATATAAACAGTTGAAAAGCTAATATATGGTAATATATTGTATCCAAGACATGAAATGAAGTATCGAATTTATGACATTCCTAATTGGAGAATGATGTTACACAAACTTGGATTCTGTGTGAAGGGTCTCTATCTAAGTCACATTTCTTACATTCCCTTTTAAGCTATGTTTCATTCTTATGGTGACAAAGCTGTATCCCCACCAACACTATTCATAATAACTACATCCTGCAGTCTGCCAAATTTCCAATTAGCCATAGCCCATAGGCCTCATAGCCTTTATCCATTACTGCTGCACAAGGGCGGATGGCGGAAGGGGTGTATTGCATATGGATTCAACTTAGTATTTTGAACACCAAATATATATGTGGGAAAAATTACTGTGGTTTCACATATATTAACTTTAAATCCTGAGTCTAACTCTGTTGCTACACTTAGGTTCCTTATAGGTTTTTGCTTACATTTAATTGAGCCATCATAATTAATAAAGGGAAATGGAAAATTAATCTTCTTGTTTTTACAAAATATATTCATGCAGTTTTTTTTCTCCTTGCAATTATATTACTCCCTCCGTTTCAATTTAAATGACACACTTTTCGTATTAATCCGTTCCAAAAAGAATGACACATTTCTATATTTAGAAATAATTTAACTTTGAACTTTTTATTTTACTCACTTTACTTTTAATGAGAAACTTTTATAGTCACACAAATAGTATGGCCCCACAAAACTTTTACCCCTTAAGCTTTTATGACCACATATTTCAAAGGTTTCTTTTCTTTCTTAAATTTTGTGTCAAGTCAAACTAGCTCATATAAATTGAAACGGAAGGAGTACCACATCTTAGGAAAAAGACAGGAAAAAGGAGCATAAAGATTCCGGGGTTATTACTATAGTCAACCAATTACCAAACCATATTTTTCACCTTGGGTATGGAGGGGACAGATTGTTAAAAATATATACTAGGATATGTAATAATGTAAGGAATTCTTCACCACGCTTTTTACCATATCCGTCCTCTTAAATTCCCCTGTGTTCTCAGGCAGTTAAAGTGAGCATGGAGAATTTTTCTTTTACCCTTTGTTTCTTTTCTATGTAAATATTTCTACCCTAGCATGCACTAAATACATGGACCTCATTACCCACTTGGGAAATACAAGAATAATTGCACGGGAAGAAACATTTTATCTTGTTACTACTAGTAGTAGTACGTACTTTCGAAAAACCATTAAGAGTCAAAGGGGGCTCCCAAAGTCCTAGCATACACAATTCCCGAAAGCTGATCATCCCCAGTCCTGCTTTGCTGTTGCAGTCATTTTCGTTGTATGTGCACTTTTCAGACTTAGGAAAATTATGTGTATTTAGAATTTACATGGGTTCAACCTTTATATTTTAGTCATTTTACTTTTTAAGTTACAGGTTAAGAACTTAATATTTGTTGAGATTTTAGTGTCTGGGTAAAAATATTGTGTATTCGGTCATGTTGCATCCAGCTTGTGCTGAGTTAGAACTTAGAAGCGAGTTCAGAATTTGATCTTGGGTTCAACCTTTGAGAATCTTAAATTGAACACGTTGTTTATATTTTAAAGTAGGAGTTTAGAATTTAAATTTTGTTAAAATTCTAGTAGTTTGTTTAATGCATATTCATTTTATGTGTGTAAGTACTGAGTTTAGCTAGACCCTATAAAAAGATGTTGCATCTGCCTCTCTGCTTGTATATGTACATTTTTTACAATATGTAGAGAAAAAACAGAGGGTCTTATATAAAATCAAAAGAATAAATGCATAGTCTTTTTGATTCCTTTTGCAGGCCTAGTCTATCATCAAATCATCAAACATAGGAACTGAGTTTTAGACAGTGACATGGATGGAGGATACTTATCTCCAACAGCCCAACGTAACAAAAAGGGCAGTGGAATTGGAAGTACCCCTTCAAGAAATGCCATCACCACGAACGGCAAGAACCACCGGCACACGGTGGTGGACGAAGATGATGGTGGAGATCCGATTGAATGCAGTGGGAAATCATGTAAGGCATGCACCGGTGGCTTAATCGCCGATTGTGTAGCGGTTTGCTGCTGCCCCTGTGCTGTAGTGAACATTTTGGCACTAGCATTTCTCAAGATTCCTTGGATGGTGGGAAAGAAATGCTTGCGAATGGCGAAAAAGAAGAAGTTGGAGAAGAAGAGGAAAGATGACAAGAGTTGCTGTTACAGTGCTGACCGCGTAATGTATGCGGACAGTGTAGAACGAGAAGAAGAAGAAGGAGAAGTAGGGACATTGGGTATGGTAAATTCCCAATTTGGGGAGGAAGAGTTAAAGGACAGTTTTCGTGCAAGGATTGATGCAGAGGAAGTTTGGTTAGAGTTGTATCGAGTTGGTCATATGGGTTTTGGCAGAGTTTCTTTCACAGGAATTAATTCTTCTCAAGGTAAGGCCAATTAGGTCAAAAATTGTGACAGTTGTTTTCTTTTTCCTTTCTTCAACCATCTGGTCTCGGAATTAATTGACCCCACTCATCCGGATTTGCTCTATAGAAAGCCTACTATGAGGGTTTTAAGGCTTTCTATCAAACAAGATACATTTTCAGGTTTTCAGGACGAACTCAAGACCTTCGTTAAGGGTGAAAGAAATTTTTGTATTTGCAGTTGTTTCAGCACACCAGAATCTTGAAACTGTTTTTGGTTCAGGCTTGAGGACAAGATGCGCTTCCAAATGCAGAATTTACCATTTAGACTTGAGACTGAATATTGGTGAACCATGACTACAACTGCAAACTACTGCGCGTCAGTTTCAAGTCAAAACCATGAATTTTGAAAGAAATTAAAGAGGAATATGCTAGTACTAGTTTAGCATGTTAGCAAGATTAATCAATACTTATCTCTTTCGATGCCATGTCAAAAACATCACATTGTTTCTTCTTTGTGAATTGTACAGTTAATATTAGTAATGTTTTCTTGGAATAACATTGCTAATTTTGAAGGATAATGAAAGAGGAATTTACTAGTAGTACTAGTTTAGCATGTCCAGCTTCATCATGTCAAAACATTACATTGTTTTTCTTCTTTGTGAATTCTACAGTTAAATAGTAATGTTTACTTGGAATAACATTGCTCATTTTGTTTCTTTGATCTGATTGGAAATCATTAAAGGGGTGAATTTGATTTGAAAAATGAGGTCAATTATCTCTTCTCTTTTCTTTAAGCTTTTTAAAACGTATTGTTATAATGGTAAATTACTTTAGTCTGATAACATTGGTATCCAGATACCTGCTAACCTTTCCTTCTTTTAGTATTTTACCTTGACTATTTATTGAGTATCTTCTATCTCACAGGTATCGGATAAATCCACACATAAAACTTAGGCATATGAGAAAATCACCCAGCATCGTTTTTGTTGCTACTGAGATTTTGTAATATTGTGTCATTGTAGGTTCAATAAAACTGTATTCGTATCTAATTTTATATTTTATGAATAAATGAAGTACCAATTTGTTTTATTCAAACCTTCTCAAAGCTCTTGATACCCTCTCTTTTTAACCTTGCATTTGTCCCTTTTTGTTGCGGAAAATCGTGGGTTAACTAGCACACAATCACACACAAAACAAATAGAGAAGAAAAATCAACACAAGAATTTAATGTGGTTCGACTAAACCTAATCCTCAGGGCAGAAGCAGAAAGAATTTTCCACTATAAATGAGAAGAAAAACACAATACAATATATAGAATCCCCAACTACACCTCTATATATAGATCCCAAATAGTCCAAAACTTATAAGAGAAAGATTTTTCTAATCCGATAAGGACAATAAGTTTTTCTTTCCCAAACTATTAGAACAATGGGTTTTCCCAAATCTATAACGATTATGGGTTTCCTAAAATACAAGGAAAAAATTTAAGCCACAAATAACAAATCTTCCCTTTGTCTTGAATTCTCAATGTCTCTCTACCTTGCCCTCAGCCCTCGCAAGATTTCTACCAATTGCCGCAAACATCAACCAAGTCTAGGCAACAGCTAAAGTTGTTAAGAGACCAATCTCTTTAACTATAACACAAATCCGTCCATTTGGTTCTGTACTCGAAATAGCTCCTCGATAGCTATTACACTCAAATGTGTCAACGGTCTTTGCATCTGTCAAAACAAATCCCAAAGGTTTCGTATATCTAAGAAGATTCCCATTAGTTACATTTACAAACCTATGCGGTCGGTTAGTTACTCTCTTGTCTCTGCTTGTTGCAATGTTATGTGGTTGATGTTGCACAGGTGATTAATATTATCATCTTGATCAATATTTTGCACCTCTTCCACTTCCTCTATTTTAGAACTATTGGGCTGAGCTAGTGGAGATTTAATTTCTAGCTCTATGCAGTCACTGACACCGATATATTCCTGCTATTGCCTTCTCCCTCTGATTGTTCAGTAAGGCAGATTCATTAAATGTCACATCCCTACTGATAATTAACCCATGATCTTTTGATCTGTGCACCACAGCCTATAACCTTTCACTTCAGTTGCATACCCTAGAAATATGCACTTATTTACCCTCGGCTCAAGTTTTCCATCCCTCACGTGGGCATAAGAAGGACAACCAAATATCCTCAAATTTGAATAATCATCATCCGAACCAGACCATACCTCAAAAGGATTTTTAAACTCAATAGCTGTGGATAGAGATTTGTTGACCAACTAATAAGCTGTATTGATTGCTTCAGCCCAAAAGTCCTTCCTAACACATGAGTGTGAAAGCATGCTTCATGCTCTGTCACAAAGTTTCCTGTTCATATGTTCTGCAACACCATTTTATTATGGTGTTCCGACACAAGTGCAGTGTTTTACTATGCCCTCTCTGCCCTCTTTGCTGCAGATATCATTGAACTTAGTGTTACAAAATTATAACTCATTGTCAATCAGAAGACGCTTATACTTTTCTTTCTGCCTGCCTCTCAATCATCATTTTTCACTTAACAAATGTCGAAAATGCCTCATCTTTTATTTTCAGAAAATACACCGACATCATTCTTGAGTAATCATCAATCAAAGTCATAAAATATCTGGAACTACTCTTGGAGAAAACTCTTTTTGGACCCCACAAGTCTAAATGTATATAATCTAACTTGTCTCTGGCCTTGCGTTTTGCTTTCTAGCTGAATTTCACCTTTGTCTGTTTACGAAATGCACAATGTTCACAAAAATTCAAAACTTGATTTTTGTACCCATCCAGCAAATTCTGCTTACTCAACAAAGACAATCCCTCGTCACTCATATGACTAAGTCACAAGTGCCACAACTGAGACTGATTCAAATCACCTTTTTCAGAAGCTACAACAGCTTCCCTTTTAACTATATTGGTCTGAAGATGATACAATTTAGAATACAGTTTACCCCATGGAGCCTTTACACACTTTAAGTGTTGCATTCTCTGAGTAAAACATATACCCTTGATCATCAAAAGTCAAAATGGAAAACAAATTTCTCTTTATTTGAGGAACATGCCAACACTCAAGTTTCTGGTAATTCCATCGAACATTCTCAATATTATGTTACCAATCACCTCTACCACTAATGGATTATCATCTCTTATGGAGACAGTCTCACTCATTTGCTTGTACGTTGCAAGCTAATTCTTGTGTGGACACGTGTAGAAAGTAGCACTAGAATCAAGAACCCAGGAATTCTGCCCATGACTAGAACTCATGTCACAAACTTCCCCTACTGTCACGACCCCAATATCCCTCCGAAGGATATCGTGATAGAACCTAGTCTCTACGACTAGGTAAGCCTAACAAATAGTAACAACTGAAAAGATTTAAACTAATAAGTTACTGAAAATAACTGAACAGTAGATAAAGCCTTCCAAAAAACAAAATCTCATAATACACACCACAAAACCGGTGAAACTGAGCCATAAGCTCTACAAAATACAACTAGAGTACTACTACATCACTGTTCGAAAGAAAAATGCAACAGGAAATAAAATAGGGAAGGTGACTCCGAGGCCTACGGACGTGGAGCAGCTATACCTTGAAGTCTCCCAAGCAGCAACTACAACAACCTCTAACGACCGACACGAGCAGACGTACCTGGATATGCACAAAAAGATATATAAAAGCGTAGTATGAGTACACCACAATGATACACAGTAAGTATCAAGCCTAACCTCAGTAGAGTAGTGACAAGGCCAGGTCAAGACACCTACTAGGATATGAAATAGACAGTATAAAAATGTAATACGGATAAGTAACGAAAAGTGAAGAATAACTGATACGGAACAAGATAATAGCAAGAACTACTACTGGAAGTTAACAATAAATATAGCATAAAAAAAGCAACTAAAGTACTACAATAATCATGTACGGACTACAACTACTAGAATAATAAAGAATGAAGCAACAAGAAAGATTCCTTCCATAACACTTCGCAACATGAAACAAACAGCAAGAAACACAATGAGGTACCGCCTCGTGTATAATGAAATCAACTGAGGTACCGCCTCATATAATCAAGAATCACAACCGAGGTACCGCCTCATGTTCACATTTCGCAATTTCAATCACAATCTTTCCTTATACCGCTACGTGAGCCTTACATTTGAAAATAGGTTTCCCGAAATAGCTACACTCACTTTAGCCCACCTTATGACATTGTGTGGCTTCACGTAGTTCCCCTATAAGCAACACGCACATAAGTCCCACCTTATACCGCAGCATGCATATCAACCCAAGCCTTATACCGCCGCATGCACATCAATATCATATAATGAAAATCAACAAGTAAAGGGTTAACACGAACAATTAATTCATCAATGATAATTAACAATGAAGAGATAGCATGTAACAATAAAGGAGCAACAGGTTCAACTAAAGCATGGGAGCAATTTAACAAGTAGGATGTAGAACAAATACTAAACAAGTCAACTAAGGCATTTAAGGATAGTCTAATACAATTAAGGATAATTTGACTAAGAGAAATTAGAACATAATATGGCATTTCAATTAAAGTATGGAATTAGTCTAAGTAGCCCAAATCGGTCAAATACTACGTACAACCCGTGTACCCACTCGTCACCTTGCATAAAAGGATTTCACTTAGCACAATTGAATCAAACAATACCAATCCTAAGGGGTAGTTCCCCCACACAAAGTTAGGCAAGACACTTACCTCAACTAGGCCAATTCAACCCTCGAAAATAGCTTTTCCCTTAAAATCCGCCTCCACACGGCTCAAATCTAACCAAAATCGACTCAATATCATCAAACAATGCTAGGGAATTCAATTGCAATAGATAAAGTTAAGATCATTACACTTTTACCAAAAAGTCAACAAAAGTCAACCCAGGGCTTGCCTAGTCAAAACTCGGGTCCAATGGTAGATTCCGTCTACCCATGAACCCATGATTTAATATATGTGATTAGTTTCAAAATCTGAGTCCAAATCGACTCTCAAAACTCAATTTCTTATTTTTCAAAAACTTAGCAAAGTTTCACCAATTTCTACTTTGATTCACATGATTTTGATGTTAAAATATAAGATATATTGATAGAATATGATTAGAAATAGATTAGAATCACTTACCCAAGGTTTGTAGGTGAAAATCCTCTCTCCAAATCGCCTCCTACCGAGTCTAGGGCTCAACAATGTGAGAATGAATCAAAAATCTCGTCTCCCAACCCTTTAACCATCTGCAAATGTCGCATTTCTGATACAGTGTTCGCATTTGTGAACCCTCGCAATTGCGGACTAAGGCTCACATTTGCGAACCATGACAGGCTCAACATACATCGCAATTGCGAACTGGGGAACATCGCAAAAGCGGACAAATTGTTCGCAATTGCGAACATGACCAAATTCTGGTGGCTTCGCAAATGTGAAGGTGAGGTCGCATTTGCGACAACTGCCCATCATTTGTCGCCTTCACAAATGCGAGCCTGGTGTTTGCATTTGCGACACCATAGTAACAGACATCAGTTTCTGCAAAGTTTTTAGTCCAAAACACTTCCGGAACGTGTTCGAAACTCATCCGAGCCTCCGGGGCTCCAAACCAAACATACGCAAAAGTCTAACATCATATGAACTCGCTCGTGCGATCAAAACACAAAAATAACATCTAAAACTACGAATCGAACACTAAAACACATGATTTTCATAGAAATTTTCAACGAATTCTAGAATTACAACTAAGCGTCCAAAACCTATCAAATCAACTCCAAACGACACCAAATTTTGCAGAATTGTTCTAAATGCCATAACGGACCTATGCCAAGTCCCAAAAATAAAATTCTGAGCTCGATAGCTAAAATTCAACCTACGGTCAAACGTTTCAACTTTAAATTTCCAAGTTTTGGCAAATCAACTTAAATCAACCTACGGACTTCCAAAATCAATTTCGGGCATACGCCCAAGTCCTAAATCACGATATGAAGCTATCGGAGTCATAAAAACACAGTTTCGGGGTCATTTTCACAAAAGTCAAAGTTTGGTCAACATTTTTAAATTTAAACTTCTAAGTCAAGATTCAAGGGTCCAAATCAACCCGGAAGCTTTCCGGAATAAAATTAATCAACCCCGCAAGTCATAAAAGAACAAACACACAAGTATGAAGTAATAAAAGGGGTAACATGGCGCAATTATACAAAACGACTGATCAGGTCGTTATATTCTCCCCCTCTTAAAACAAACGTTCATTCTCGAACGTGCATAAGGACATACCTGAAGTGGTGAATAGATGAGGATAACGACTCTGTATGTCGTTCTTGGTCTCCTAGGTCACCTCCTCGACCGGATGACCCCTCCATTGAACCTTCAATGAAGCAATATCCTTTGATCTCATTTTCTGGACCTGCCGATCCAAGATAGCCACATGCTCCTCAATATAAGTCAAATCCTCATCCAACTGGACTGTGCTGAAGTCTAGAACATGAGACAGATTACCATAATACTTCCGGAGCATAGAGACATGGAACACCGGATGAACCGCAAATAAACTAGGTGGCAAGGCAAGCTTTTAGGCCACCTCTCCTACCGTCTCAAGGATCTCAAAAGGTCTGATATATCTAGGGCTCAACTTGCCCTTCTTCCCAAACCTCATCACACCATTCATGGGTGAAACCCGGAGCAATACTCGCTCTCTGACCATGAATGCAACATCGCGAACCTTCTGATCCGCATAATTCTTCTATCTCGAATGGGCTGTACGAAGCCGATCCTGGATCATCTTGAACTTCTCCAAAGCATCTCGAACCAGATCCGTGCCTAATAACTTAGCCTCTCCTGGCTCAAACCACCCAACGGGAGAATACCGTCTCCCATATAGAGCCTTATACAGAGCTATCTGGATACTCGATTGGTAGCTATTGTTGTAGGCAAACTCCGCAAGCGGCAAACACTGATCCCAAATGGCCCAAACTCCATAACATAGGCGTGAAACACGTCCTCCAATATCTGAATAGTACGCTCAGATTGTCCGTCTGTCTGAGGGTGAAATGTTTTACTCAACTCAACTCGCGTGCGTAGCTCATGCTGTACAGCCTTCCAGAAATGCAATGTGAACTGCATACCCCGATCAGAGATGATAGATACCGGTACGCCATGAAGTCGGACAATCTCGCGGATATAAACCTAAGCCAGCTGCTCTGAAGAATAGGTAGTCACTACCGGAATGAATAGGCTGACTTGGTCAACCTGTCCACTATCAACCATACTGCATCAAACTTCCTCTGAGTTTGTGGGAGGACAAAAATGAAGTCCATGGTTACTCACTCCCATTTCCACTCAGGAATCTCAAGCCGCTGAAGCAAACCACCCGGTCGCTGATGCTCATACTTTACCTGTTGATAATTTGGGCACCGAGATACATACTCCACTATGTCTTTCTTCATCCTCCTCTACCAATAGTGTTGCCTCAAGTCCTGATATATCTTAGCAGCACCCGGATGAACGGAGTACCGCAAACTGTGGGACTCTTGAAGA
The DNA here is from genome assembly GCA_000715115.1 of Nicotiana otophora. Taxonomy (NCBI): domain Eukaryota; kingdom Viridiplantae; phylum Streptophyta; class Magnoliopsida; order Solanales; family Solanaceae; genus Nicotiana; species Nicotiana otophora. Next base: position 3,286 of record AWOL01S0083857.1, on the reverse strand, counting down.
ATCAACTCACACAAACCATCCACATTGGGCACACATAATCGGCCCTGCATCTGTAACACACCGTCATCCCCAATAGTAACCTCCTTGTCATCGCCATGCTGAACTGTATCCTTAAGGACAAGCAGATGAGAGTCGTCATAGTAACGCTCTCTGATACGGTCATATAGAGAAGATTGAGAAACCACACAAGCAAGAACTCGACTAGGCTCCGAAACATCCAATCTAACAAACTGGTTGGCTAAGGCCTGAACCTCCAATGCTAATGGCCTCTCTACTACCGGTAGATATGCTAAACTACCCAAACTCTCAACCTTTCGACTCAAGGCATCTACCACCACATTAGCCTTTTTAGGATGATATAGAATGGTGATATCATAGTCCTTAAGTAACTCTAACCACCTTCACTGCCACAAGTTAAGATCTTTCTGTTTGAACATATGTTGTAGACTCCGGTGGTCAGTAAAGACCTTACAAGGAACACCGTATAAATAATGCTGCCAAATCTTCAATGCATGAACAATGGATACCAACTCCAAATCGTGGACTGGATAATTCTTCTCCTGAGTCTTCAGCTGTCGAGATGCATAGGCAATCACCCTATCGTCCTGCATCAACACTGCGTCAAGGCCAACACATGACGCATCATAATACACAATATAAGACCTTGAACCCATAGGCAACACCAACATTGGGGCTTTAGTCAAAGCAATCTTGAGCTTTTGAAAGCTTGCCTCACACTCTTCGGTCCATCTGAAAGGAGCACCCTTCTGGGTCAATCTGGTCATAGGTGCAGCAATAGATGATAAGCCCTCTACGAAACAACGATAATACCCAGCCAAACCAAGGAAACTCCATATCTCAGTAGCTGAAGACAGTCTGGGCCAACTCTGCACCGCCTCAATCTTCTTCGGATCTACCTTGATCCCCTCACTCGACACCGCATGACCCAAAAACGC
>AWOL01S0083854.1:0-10205 GCA_000715115.1 Nicotiana otophora | reverse complement strand
CTCAAACCCACTAGAATATTTCTCGGAAGTCACCCACTTTGCTCAAGTCTAAATTGCACCGCCTAAATGGGCCAGAAGACACGTGCCCCATTAGCACAACCATACTTAAAGAAGTAACTCTACTTTATCACCACCTATAAAATTCATACTCCGTGTGCACTACATCATTCACTAATAACAACTCACTCATCCCACAGTTTTCATATACTCATAAGTGCAATATAACCCGTAACCAGGAAATTTCCTTATTCGGGTCATCCTCGATCTTAACTTCTACAAGTCATAACTAACCCACAAATATGCCTCAAACCAAAACTAAAATTTAACATATATCCATGAAATTGAATTGTCAATAGCAGACTCCCCCACTTGGCTCAAAGTCATAGAACAAAACACTCGATAACTCATAATACCCATACTTTATTACTGCCATAATACTACAGTCAGTTCAACGAAAATGCTTCTCAAGCTTATGCAACATCCATCATAAAATACCTTAATCATCCGCTAAGTTAGCATTTATTCTTGTGATAATCAAGCCAAATTTTCTCAACTCGATTAAAATTCAAATCACAACACATACGCCCCGTTGGTAGAAACGAAACTCTCTATTCATATCATAAGGAACACACCTACATAGATTACTGCGCAGGAGATAACCCACCTGCTTAGTCTCAAATTGGCATCTTGTTATACCTTTTCGCAGTCACAATTACTATGAAATTACTTAATCTTTCTGAGTCCAAACTCATTAACCAGACACGAGAATTTAATTTGCCCCAAAATTTAATAACGTGAAAGATCTTTCAAAATATTCATACTCGAGATTGTACGTCACATCAAAACAAAGAATAAAGAACCCAATGGCCTTCCTTTACATTTCAAGGAAACACTTTTTGTCTCATTCAAATCGTCTTAACACATCCCGCAATTACATCATACTCATCGCAAAGCCATTCCACCGCTCATCGAGCCACAAATTTCACTCGTAGGGATATTACCGGATATATGAGTCCAAATGTACAGGTTACAACTGAAGCTACCGAGCCTAAGCTGCAGTCTAAACCTGGCCTCAAGTCCTCCAGACTAGCCCATCACCAAAACAAAGAATACACATCTTGAACCTCGTTCATAGAATCACAAGCCGATGATGCACAACTGATACCGAGCGCTCATATGCGCATACGAATAAGTGGAAGGAATTCAAAGAGTTATGTTTCAAGCTGAACCAATTCTGCACGATAAGGAAAGAAAGATGGGAAATATATATCCTAAATGCCCTGTAGCCTCTCGAAGATAAGTATGGACGTCATCATACCGATCTGTAAGACTCTACTAGACACTTGCTCATGACTTGTAGAACTTATGAACTTAGAGCTATGTTACTACCTTGTCACGGCCCAAAATCCAACTAGTCGTGATGGCACCTAACCCAACTCGTTAGGTAAGCCAACTATTCAGTATCCAATTCCAATGTAATTTAACAAAATAATTATTAAAGAAAATATATGAAACCATTATATTTCCCCAAGAACTGGTAGTACAAATCATGAGTTTCTAAGAATAGAGTATACAAAACTGGTATGAAATAATACATCATCTGTTTGAAAAGTACATAAACAGAGTTTTTATGAATCTAAGGCTACCATGAACAAGAGGCAGCAACAACCCGAACGTAGGTACATCTTCAAATTTGGCAACCATCGAACACAGCAACAATGACAGCCAATATCTGCACACAATGTGCAAAAGTGTAGTATCAGTACAACCGACCCCATGTACTGAGTAAGTAACAAACCTAGCCTTAGGCTGAAAGTAGTGACGAGCTTGTACCAAGGTCAGAGTCCAACTACCATAACCAACAATAGCTCATAACAATATAAAACAAGAAATACCAGAAGTAACTCAAAGAATAGATTCTCAGCTAAATCGTGACTTCTGAAAATAGTTCTTCCTTTCAAGTACATTAGTGAAAACCCAAATCGTTTACCGAAGTTGCCAAAAATATGAATAAGTTTGAAAATAGTAATTTTTCCAAAATCCTTTCAATAATAAATAAAATGTCTCATTTTCTTTTCAGATAACCAATGTAAAACAAATATATCACTATGCACATCTATCAACATGTGTGAGAAATCATGAATAATGTGATACCGTACAACATGAGGAAAACACATCTCTATGCATGTATGTCATGTATGTATGTCAATGCAATGTATCTCAGAGATTGTACTCTTGTACTCACACTCTCAGAGTACTCAATCTCACTGTCTCGCATTTTCTCTCACTATGTTCAGCACACTCAATCACACAATGATGTACGGCCAACTCACGTGCTGCACGGCCAACTCACGTGCAATAGTATAATATATGGATCCACACGGCCAACTCACGTGCTGCACGATCAAGTCACATGTAATAATATAATATATAGATCCGCACGGCCAACTCACGTGCTTCACGGCCAACTCATGTGCTTCACGGCCAACTCACGTGCAATAGTATAATATATATAAAGCCAACATGGCCTTCTGCGGCGTGCAGCCCAATCCCAAGAACAAAATCTTCACAATCATGCCCTCGGCCTCCCTCGGTCATCATTCTCCAGTCTCTCTCATGGGCTCACAATGTCATGAGAATAGCCAAAAATGATGATATGATATATCAATAAATAACAACAGAGACTGAAATATGATATACAATAAAATGAATATGACTGAGTATGAATTTTCAATTTAAAATAAATAATTCACAATAATATGACCTCTGTGGGTCCCAATAATACTGGCACAAAGCCTCAACATGATTTTTAATATGCTTTTCAGCTCAATTTCTTTAAGTCATAAAACCGCATGAAAAATGCCAAGATCATTTAACTACAAAATTGCACAGAAACAATTATGTCACAATTTCTATAGTGCACGCCCGTCACGTAGTATGTGCGTCACCTCCCAACAATTCACGAAATACATATATTCAAGGTTCATTCCCTCAACTCCAAGATTAGAAGAGTTACTTGCCTCGAACAAGCCAAATCCAATGTCGATCAAGCTAAGCAAGCTCCAAAAATTCCATTATGCACGTATCAACTTCCAAACGACTCTAATCTAGTTACAATTAATTGATTCAGCTCACAAAATTATAGGAATTAATTCCATATGAAATTATTAATATTTTTCGAAAATCCGAAATTACGCTCCAAAAATCACCCATGTGGCCCACGTCTCGGAATCCGATAAAACTCACAAAATCCGAACCCCCATTCAACCACGAGTCGAACCATACCAAATTTAATCAAATCCGACCACAACTCGGCCTTCAAATCCTCCATTAACGTTTATGAAGTTTTCTACTATTTTCAACCAAAACACTAATTTGTTGATAAAAACAATAATAGATTCATGTAATTTAACCAAAACCGAGTTAGAATCACTTACCCCATTGTTTTCCTTGCAAAACTCCCGAAAATCGCCTCTTCCCGAGCTCAAATCCATCAAATACTGAAAATGGGACGACGTCCCATTTTTAGAACTTAAACTCTCAGTGCAGACCTCTCTTTTGCGCGAACGCGACAGGTCCCTCGCTTTCGCGAAGCACAACTCGAGTGCCCACAAATTTAACCCTTCGCGAACGCGGCCGTGGCTTCGCGAACGCAAAACTTTGCAAATATTACCCTTCGCGAACACGACCATGGATTTGCAAAAGCAAATCTTTACCAGCTCAGATCTTCGCGAACGTGAACGCCACCTCGCGAACGCGTTGAACAAGGACCCGGGGGTCCCCAATAGCCTCACTCTTCTTCACGAATGCGACACCTCTCACGCATTCGCGATGCACACATAGACCATACCTTCACGTTCACGTCCTCCCCTTCGCGTACGTGAAGAAAAAAATCTCACACTAAAAAAACACTCTTCGCGAACGCGAGGGCCCACTCACGAACGCGAAAGAGAAAATCAGAAAAAATGCAGCAACAGATATCAACAATCTCACCAGGGCCAAAAATGATCTGTTAACCATCCAAAACTCACCCGAGCCCCTCGGAACCTCAATCAAATATACCAACAAGTCCTAAAACATCACACGGACTTAGTCGAACACTCAAATCACCTCAAACAATGCTAAAACCATGAATTACACCTCAATTCAAGCCTAATGAACTTTGAACTTTCAAATTCTATATCTTCTGCCAAAATACATCAAATCAATCCGGAATGACTTTAAATTTTGTGCACAAGTCATAAATGACATAACAAAGCTATTCTAATTTCCAGAATTAGATTCCAACCTCGATATCAAAAAATCAACCCCCGGTCAAACTTCCCAAAATTCAACTTTCGACGTTTCAAGCCTAATTCTACTGTGGACCTCCAAATAATTTTCCGGATACGCTCCTAAGTCCAAAATTACCATACAGAGCTATTGGAATTATCAGAATTAAATTTCGAGGTCGTTTACACATAAGTCGACATCCGGTCACTATTTTAACTTAAACTTTAAACCTTGAAACTAAGTGTTCCAATTCATTTCAAAACCTCACCGGACCCAAACCAATTGCCCCAGCAAGTCACATAACAATTGTAAAGCCCAATTTGAGCAGTAAATGGGGAAACTAGGTTATAATACTCAAAACGACCGATCGGGTCGTTACAATTTTAGAGACAAATTTTTGGTCATTTTTATTTACATCGTGAGAGAAGTACATATTTTGATGATAAGTATGAGGAAGAGAATGAGATGTGAAATCTTTTGAAAAATAGATGAAATTCAAATTTTTAGGAGGGGAGTTAGTGAAGGAGAGATAATGTGATGCTAAATGTAAGGAATCTTCTATTTTCTTCCTTTTTATGGTTTTGTACATAAATGGTAAATATAGATATATAATGTAATTAAGTAATAGTAGTAAATAAGTTTCTATTATAGTATACCTAGGTAAATTTACCATTAATTAGTCGATGTTAATTGCGGTAAAGTCCATGGTAAAGAATGCCCCTTATATGCGTTTCCAAGGACAAGAGTCTAATGATTAATAGTCCATAATTTGATCTGCAATGTCAATTATGCTAAGCCTTCTGTGTACGGGTAAAATCGGGGGCAATGTCTACCTTGATTTCCCGATGAGAGAACGGAGGGAAAGAACGGATCCACAAGATTGTAATTGAGGTTACAGACCTTTCGTATCGAGACCCAGGAAGAGTGAACGATGTGTCCGTCATCGGGTATGGTAAAACGACGCGCCCAGAGCCAAGTATAAGATCTAAGACTTCAGGAGACACGATGAACATTTGTGCATGACGGATAAAGTGCCGTGATATTCGCCCTCAACCGGATATCACAGAGCGAATCTTGTTCGATGTCGATTTTGGATCAGTAATTACTGGAAAAAGAAGATTTTTACCTTTTTTAGACTTTTACTAGGACTGAAACTCTCCTACTATATAAATGGAAAGTTTTTCTTTAGTCTGACACATTGTAACACATAATTCAAGGCAATAAAAGTTTATTTTTACTTTCTAGCTATTGTCAAGAACTTTGATCACTTGTATTATTCTTCATTCACAACTGGGCTCGAACCGAGGGTCCAATCGAGGACGAGGTCGCTGTTCAATCTAAGATCATGCTTGGTCATATATTGTGATTGGTTTGATCGTTTATTTCATCTTTAATTTATTTATCTTCTATTCTTAATTATTCGTGTTGAATTAAATCACGTATCATTTAAACCACATACAAATTTAATTGTTACCTAATTTTGAGGTAAACAGTTTGGTGCCCTCCGTGGGGCTAAGGATAATAGTGATAATTTGATACAAACCTCCATAACACACCCTATTTTACGCTTGTTCTTGGATATCTTAATTTCAGGTCAGCCTGAATATGTCAAACTCTCAATCCGCTCACTTGAACGTTGACGCTGAGCTTGGCCATCACGACAAAAATAATAATTTGGTGCCCAGCAACGATGTGCTTCCTGTCGATCCCAACGGTGTCCTACTTGCCGATCCGATCAATGCAAATTTGTAGGTGGCCATCAACATCAATTTGCCAACTGATCCCGAAAATAGTGTTCACGGGGGATCCCGACCAACAACTCGAGAAGCACCCGAAGGCGAAGGTGATGAGGTAAGCTTACAACTAATTTTAGAAATGTTGCAATCTCAACAAGTGAAAATAGCACAACTATAGAATCAAAGGCACGCCCTCAACAGGATCGAGCCCGAACAAACTCGGGAAAGCACCCGAAGAGACGAATAAATTGTCGAAACCAGGTAAAACCGAGCCTCGGCTAAACCCCGAGGTAATGAGAATGCTCGAAGCATTGAGTAAAACGGGTGGATTTAGGTGGGAAAAAGATTGAGGCTAATGAAAAAAAGGTGGAAATATACAACTCCTAGGTCGATCAGATCCCGGGAGCACCCCCGATATTGAAGGGACCAAACTCTAAAAAAATTATCCAGAAGCCCTTTCCTCCGAGCGTGGCACCAAAGATGATCCCAAAGAGGTATCGTATGTCCGACATTCCCAAATATAATGCGACCACTAATCCAAATGATCATGTGGCCTCTTATACATGCTCAATCAAGGAAAATGATTTGGAAGATGATGATATCGATTCGGTATTACTGATGAAAGTTGGGGAGACTTTGTCCAAGGGAGCAATGATATGATATCACAACTTGCCCCCAAATTCCATTGACTCATTCACTATGCTTGCAGATGCTTTCGTAAAAGCCCATGCCAGGGCCATCAAGGTCTGAACCAGAAAGTGAGATCTTTTCAAGGTCAAACAAAGGAATAATGAGATGCTTAGGGAGTTCGTATCAAGGTTCCAAACGGAATGGATGGACCTATCGCCGGTTGAAAATGATTAGGTTGTTCAGGCATTCACTCTGTGATGACCCAAAAGGTCATCTAATGTTTTAGAACTCAATTATGTGCTCTTAAGCCTTAAAAATCTCATTTTTACCATCCTAGATTTGCGTGCGCAGTCCAGGCGTGTTTTCGGAAAGCTTTTATGTTGAAAATTGATGAAAATAAGAATTTGTATCTTAAAAGTTGATTTTTGTTGACTTCGGTCAATAATTTTGGTAAACGGGTCCGGATCTGTATTTTGATGATCTCGGTGGGTCCGTATCGAATTATGGAACCTGGGCGTATGCCCGGAATCGAATTCAGTGGTCCCTAGCTCGAGTTATGAATTTTTGATAAAAATTAAAAGTGTGAAAATTTAATTATTTTTAAGACTTGGTTGATGTTTGGCATTATTGATACCGGGTCCGTATTTTGGTTTCGTAGCCCAGTATAGGTCCAATACAATATTTATGACTTATCTGTGAAATTTAGTGAGAAACGGAGTTGGTTTGACGTGATTCGGACGTCCAGTTGAGAAAATAGAAATTTTAAAGTGTTCATGAGAATTTCACTTGATTTGGTGCTAAATTCGTAATTCTAGGTGTTATTTTGGCGATTGGATTGCGCGAGTAAGTTCGTATGATGTTTTTAGACTTGTGTGCATGTTTGGTTTGGAATCCCCAGGGCCCGGGTGAGTTTCGGATAGGCCACAGGATGCTTTGGACTTGGGAAAATCTGGTATTTTGCTGCAGCAAGTGTTCTGACATGTCTTTCTTCGCGTTCGCGAAGGTACTCTCGCGAACGCAAAAAGTAAACTGGTCAGGCTGAGATTTATTCTTCGCGAACACGAAGGCCTGGTCGCGAACGCGAAGTGATGGGGGATTTACCCTTCGCAAACGCGACAGGCTCATTGCGAACGCGAAGCACTTGGGGACCTGGGGGAGGGTTGGTCTTTCCTTCATCGCGAACGCGAGCTTTGTCTCGCGAACGTGAAGGCCACTGGGGAGTAACCTTCACGAATGTGAGAAAGGCCTCGTGAACACAAAGGCTTGGCAGCTCTGCTCTTCGCAAACGCAACAGTGGCCTCGCGAACGCGATGCACACTATCGCCCAATGCATAAACTAGAATCAAAATGGGACTTAAGCCATTTCTTCAACATTTTCAAGAACCAAACGGTTAGAGGCGATTTTCAATAGTCATTTTCTTCTCCAAAGTGTTTTTAAGTGATTCTAAACCATTTTCTTTCAATTACCCATTTCATTTCATAAAGATTTTAACCTAAAATCTATAGTTTTCATGGTAGAATTAGGGGTTTGGGTAGAAACTAGGAATTTCGGAAATTTGGGAATTTAGACTTCAATTTGAGGTCGGATTCTAAAACTAATTATATATCCGGGCTCAGGGGTGAATGGGTAAATGGATTTTGGTCCGAACCTCGGGTTTTGACCAAGCATGCCCGGGGTCGATTTTTGACTTTTTGGAGGAAAATTTAGAAAGTTTAATGTATGCAATATAATTGATTCCTTTAGCAATATTTGATATTATTGAGCCATTTTTGAATAGATACGAGTGGTTTGGAGGTGAATTCTAGAGGAAAAGCTATGACTGAGAATTAAGTGACCTTCGGAGCAAGGTAAGTATTGTGTCTAACTCTGACTTGAGGGAATTAGGAACCTCAGATTATTTTCTATGTGAAACTCATGTAAGCGGCGTATATGTGAGGCGACGAGTACTTATATTCCGCCAATTTACCTGTTTCCCTATTTTCTCTCACTTTTCTTATATTGTCTCTTTCCTATGCATAATTGTTACGTGTTTAGACTAGTGTTGTTAAATTGATCGTTCTTAACATGATTACGGATTCTCTGGTGATAATTGAGTATTTATTTCAAAGTTGAGATTGATATTATGGAACCAAATGTTGAAGTAAGGCTTGTACTTGTTATTCTATCTCCCTATTGTTATTTATGCATTGCATTATGGTAAGGGAGAGTGTTAATGCACGAAGGGTGACGCCGTGCCATATTGTGAGTGTTAATGCATGAAGGGTGATGTCGTGCCATATTGTGAGTATAAATGCACGAAAGGTGATGTCGTGCCATATAGTGAGTGTTAATGCATGAAGATTGATACCGTGCCATATTATGAGTGGTAATGCACGAAGGGTGATGCCGTGCCATATTATGAGTTTTAATGCACGAAGGGTGATGCCGTGACATGAGATGAGAGTTAGTGCACGAAGGGTGATGCCGTGTCATTTCTATTGTTTTATGGTGAGATTGAGAATAAAAGCACGAAGGGTGATACCGTGCATTTTTTCTTTACTGTATTCGTTGTTTCTATTGATTCATAGTATATTGGTTATTTCAGTTATCATTCTGCTGTAGTTCTTTATCTCGTATTTCCCCCAGCATGTTGCCTCCCCCCGATATGTCCTGTTTAGCTCTTCATTACTGTTATTTGTATATATATATTGTTAAATTGTACAAGTTGATTTGTAGGTGCCTTGCCTGAGCCTCGTCACTACTTCGTAGAGGTTAGGCTCGACACTTACCAGTACATGGGGTTAGTTGTACTGATACTGCACTCTGCACTTTCTATGCAAATTTTGGTACCGACTCGGGTTGATCGGGATTTTAGTTGTTGGACCCGCTATCCGGAGACTCAAGGTAGATCTGTCGGCGTTCGAAGACCTTGAAGTCCCCGTCTATCCTTTCTGTTTTACTGTTTCTTTCATCCAAACAGTTGTATCCATTTCAGACTATTTCTTGTAGTGAATCCTAGAATGCTCGTGAATTGTGACTCCAGATCCGGGTGGTAGAAATTAATGCAATTTTTATATTATTCTGCACTCACTATATGTCATCTTAGCTAATTGTTGTTATTTACTTAATGGAATAAGGATTGATTTAATGATTCTCTAACGTTAGCTTGCCTAGCAAGTGAAATGTTAGGCGCCATCATGGTCCCGACGGTGAAAATTTCGGGTCGTGACAAGTTGGTATCAGAGCACTAGGTTGCCTAGGTCTCACGATTCACGAGCAAGATTAGTAGAGCCTGAAAGATTGGTACGGAGACGTCTGCACTTATCTCTCAGAGTCTATGAAGTTTAGGAACAATATCACTTCTTTCATTCCTTATCGTGCGACATTGATTTACTTTGAAACATATATCTCATATTCCTTTGTATCCACTCATGTATGACATTGCGCACTCGGAATCAGTTGTGCATCAACGGTTCGTGATGCCGCAGATGGACTACGAGAGAGCCATAGATGCTCAAACATTGCCTCAACGTTTGGTTCCCACTGAAGATACGGGCGCATTGAGAGACCACCCAATGAATCATGTC
>AWOL01S0083850.1:0-16318 GCA_000715115.1 Nicotiana otophora | reverse complement strand
ATTATATTCGAAAGCTATTTATTTGAAAGAATTATATTCGAAAGATATTTATTTGAAAGAATTATATTCGTAAGATATTTATTTGAAGGAACTATATTCGAGNTTAAAATGAGGTATTAATATATATATTTATCAAAAATTTGGATTAAAGAAGGCGTTATCCTATGTTGAGTTAATTTTCCATCTCCGTTGTAGTTTTTGAGGTTTTATATACGTTGTATGGAGCCTTGGGCTATTTGCTGTGAAATTTATTGTTTTTGTTGTATCTTTAAAATTGGTTGTGGCCATTGGACAATTTGTGATATGAACTGATTGTGTTGTGTTGTTGTGATAATATTTTGTGTAAATTATTAGGTGATTTGAGTTATTGTTATGAGGACATAAGGGTGGCATTTAACTGTTGATAATATGCGGACATAAGGGTAGCATATCACTGTTGTTATGTATGTTGAGGTATTATATGAGAGGATAGATAAGGGAGACTATTATAAGGAGAGATAAGGGTGGCTATTGATATTATTAGGGTGGAGGAATAATGATGGCTATTATTATGGAGTGATACGGGTGGCTATAGGGGAGATAAGGGTGACTATTGTCAGGGATGATACGTGATGATGTGAGATTATTGTGTTGGTGATTTTTATGTGATGTTGTGATTTTTCTTGTATTTATTTTTATCCCTTATGCAACTTGTCTTGTTGTTTCGGTAAACTTGATAATAGTCTGATTCATATTGAAATTGTGAGCCTGTGGCTATTGCCGGACGGTTTATATTATTGGAACGTGAATTATCCGTACAGATGTGGTATGAAATGTGGGCACGAGGTGCCGAAAAAATATGATGATTTTATTATTGGCACGTGAGTTGTCCGTGCGGTTATGAAAGAAATATGGGCACGAGGTGCCAGGGAAATATGATGATTTTATTATTGGCACGTGAGTTGTCCGTGCGGTTATGAAAGAAATATGGGCACGAGGTGCCAGGGAAATATGATGATTTTATTATTGGCACGTGAGTTGTCCGTGCGGTTATGAAAGAAATATGGGCACGAGGTGCCAGGGAAATATGATGATTTTATTATTGGCACGTGAGTTGTCCGTGCGGCTGTGATAAAAATATGGGCACGACGTGCCATAGAAATGTGAAAGTGGGCTGAGACCCGTAATATTTATGATTATAAATTGAAGTGTCACATGGTGACTTTTACTTGAAAGGAATTATATTCGAAAGATTTTACTTGAAATGAATTATATTCAAAAGATTTTATTTGAAATAATTATATTCAAAAGAAATTTATTTAAAAGAATTATATTCGAAAGATATTTATTTGAAAGAATTATATTCGTAAGATATTTATTTGAAGGAACTATATTCGAGATATTTAATTGAAAGGATTACATTCTAAAGATTTTTATTTGAAAAACTTATAAATAAAAGATGTATATTTTGAAGGACTTGATTAATTGGTTGTACTTGCGTTCATTATTCGTTTGAGCAATATATATGGTGTTCTTGCTGCATGTTGTTTATATCACTAGTTGATTGTTGTTTCTATCACTGCTATTTATTTTCTGTTATTGTTGTATGCTATATTGCGCATGTTACTAGACTAGTGTGTGCCTTGATTGTACCTCGTCACTACTCCACTGAAGTTAGTCTTGATACTTAATGAGTACCGACTGTGGTGTACTCATACTACACTTCTGTACATTTTTGTGCAGAGCCATGTACTGGAGATATTGGACTCGAGCAGAGTTAGTAGGCGTTTGGGCATAAGAATTGTATAATTCGAAAAAATGGTGAAAATATTTTTCAAGTGAAAATGGTATTTGAAATTTAGAGTTGTGTTTGGACATAAATTTCAGTTTGGGTTGTTTTTGAGGTTTTGTGAGTGATTTGAGTGAAAATTTTGAAAAACAGCTTATTTGCAGTTTTTCAAATTTTCGAAAATTTGCAAAATGCATCTTTAAGTGAAAATTGGAAATTTTATGAACAAACGGTGATTTCGAAAAAAGTGAATTTCTTTTGGAAAAATCTTCCATCAAATTTTATGTCCAAACGGGCTCTTAGTGTGTTGATCGTAAGGATTCAAGGTAGAGCTGTTTGGTCATCGCAGTCCCTTGGATTCTTCCCATTTTATTGTACTGTTAATTATTATTTGAATAATATTGTATATTCGATCCTTGAGATCATTTCATGTATTCAGTTAGAGTTCGTGACTCAGTATAACTAGTCTTGAGAGGTTATTATAATTATTTTCACTGTTGGTTTCGATTATCTATTTAAAAAATAGCTTGAATTATTATTAAAATCGCCTTACCTAGTCTTAGAGACTAAGTGCCATCACGATGCCTGTGGTGGGATTTCGGGTCGTGATAATAATTGTGATAATCCAAAATATCATCTTTAAATTTAACAATTAATTCTGTATTCTAAGACCTCAAAAAGCACTATTTATCATTCCTCGGCTTGCGTGCATATTATGTAAAATTTTTCGAAAAGTTTTTATGTGAAAATGGATTAAAATGTGAATTAGAGCTTTAAAACTCAACTGAGTTGACTTCGGTCAATATTATGAGCAAATGGACTCGGACCAATATTTTGACAGTTCTGATAGGTCCGTACTGTGATTTGGAACTTGGGCGTATGTCCGGAATCGAATTCCGAGGTCCCTAACCCGAGATATGGAATTTTGATGAAAAATTAAAAGTTTAAAAGCTTCTGAGTTTTAAGAAATTAATGATGTTGGATTTATGGACGCCGGGTCCGTATTTTAGTTTTGAAGCCCGATATAGGTCCACTATAATATTTATGACTTGTCTGCCGAATTTGGTGAGAAACGGAGTTGATTTGACGTGATTCGGACGCCCGGTTGTAAAAATATAAGTTTTAAAGTTTTCTTGACGTGATTTGATGCCCTGTAGTTTTAGGTGTTATTTGGGCAATTTGATCGTGCGAAAAGGTCTGTAGCGTATTTTATGTTAGAAATTCATATATTGTTTGTGTCCCGGAGGTTCCGGATGAGTTTCAGGGCGAGTTTTGAGCGAATTCGGGTATTTCGGTACTCTAATATTGTTGTGGCATTTTTGGGGGTGCGGGCCGCACATTTTTGGGCACTAAGGTGAAGGAGGGGCGCGAACCGCACATAAGAGTGTGGACCGCAGCAGAATTTCGTGGCCGCACTCAAAATTTCGCGGACCGCGCAATTCTGTCCGCGGCCGCGCTCTAGGAAGTTGTGCTGCTCTACTTTCGGAAGCCTATATCTTTTGATCTATAAGGAATTTTGGGATGATCCAAAAATTAAAGTTGTAGTCCTTCGTGTCTAATTTTCAGAAAGGTATAATAGTCATCATTTGGACATATTTAGAGAATGTTATTGCCAAATTACTAAAGCCTGGCAATGCAGTACCAAGAATTGCGCGACCGCACCATGTTTTCGCGACCGCTGGACCTGGGGCGCGGCCGCGCTTGGAATTTTGCTGACCGCGGAATTTGAGTTCAGAGGATATACTATATATCCGGGGTTTAGGTAATTATTTTATTTTTGGACTTTGGCAGCTCGGTTGGAGACGATGTTTTGTGGGCTTTTCAAGAAATTCATCGGGGTAAGTGACTCTAACTCGGATTTGGTTAATATACATGAATATATCAATAATTTCATCATCTGATTAGTACTTTGAGGTGAAAATTTGAGAAAGATTGTAGAAACTTCATAAAATGAATTTTTGAGATTTGAACACCGATTCGGAGTCGGATTTGAGTGAAATTAGTATGGTTGAACTCGTAATTGAATGAGTTGTCGAATTTTGTAACTTTTATCGGGTTCCGAGACGTGGGTCCCCTGGCCATTTTTGAGTTAATTTTAGATTTTATTGAAAAATATAGTATTTTCTTATGGAATTGATTCTATAATTTTTATTGACTGTATCGAATTAATTATGACTAGATTCGAGTCGATCGGAGTCAAAAAATCGAGGAAAAGGCATACTACGTGATTAAATCGGAGCAAGTCGAGGTAAATGACTTGTCTAACCTTGTGTGGAAAAAATTTCTCCTAGGATTGGTATTAATTGTAATGTGATAAATGCCGTGTACACGAGGTGACGAGTGTGTACACAGGTTAAATGTGAAGGATAATATTTTTAAATTGTGTAGATTATTGTTGCATGTTAATTAAATTATTAAATCTTGTTATATACTCCATCATTGATTTGATTCATATACTTTAAATTTGCTTGATATTTTCCTGCTAATTGTTTTACCTGTTTAGTTGGAACTTATTTTTTTTATTCTATGCATTATTTATAGGTTGATTTCCTTTAAATTAAATATTATTATTATGAAGTATTGGACATTTTTAAATTTGGTATTGAAGCAACGTATTAAAGATTTGAAATATTATTTTACAGAATTATTTATTTCTGAATAGTTTTGTAAGATTTTCGTACTTATTGTGATGGAGCCGTGAACTCTTTATTGTGGAAAAATATTGTTATTGAATTATTTTGGCAAGTTAAATTATTTGAGCAATTGAGGTGTAAATTATAATATATTGTGATATTGATACGCATGCGGTGGCATAAGGTCTGGGTATTGAAATGTATGCGGTGAGATAAGGGTGGCTTGATACGCGTGGCTAGTTGAAAAAACTACTAGAAGTCATGTGGTGTGACAAGGATGGCTAAAACGCGGGATGCTATTTCGGAAAAAAAATAATTTCTTTAAAATGAATTGTGAAGGCTCCCGCGGTGAGATAAGGAAAATGAGATATTGTGCATTTATTTATGATTTGGGACTACGAGGCGGTACCTCGGGAGTGCCCTTGTTGATATTGATTTATGGCCGTAGTTGCCTTTGATTATTTGTTGTGATTTTCTTAAGTTGAAAGAAAATTTTGTTGGTTTCTACGAGATATTATTTGCCATTATTTTGTATAATTAAATGGTGACCTGCTACTTGATTCATTTCTATTATCATTTATTTTATTATATTGTTAAACATATTTTTATGCTATTATTATTTTTCAGTAGGGCCTGACCTGACCCGTTACTACTCTACCGAGGTTAGGCTTGGCACTTACTGGGTACCGCTGTGGTGTACTCATACTACGCTTCTGCACATCTTTTATGCAGATCCAGGTACATCTTATCAGATTAGGCATCAGTAAACTACCTGTACGAGGAGACTTCGAGGTATATCTGCCAGCGTCCGCAGACTCCGGAGTCCCCTTCTATCTTACTATGTTGCTTCCTTATTTGTTTTAGATTATGATGTATAGAGACATAGGGAATAAATTCTTAGAAGCTTGTGACTTATTTCTACCGGGTTTTGAGAGTTGTAATTATTTGAATTGTAATTTATTTATTTCAGATATTTATTATTATTCCGCAATGATAGGCTTACCTAATCTTAGAAAGTAGGTGCCATCACAATCTCCTATGGAAAATATTTGGGGTCGTGACAATAATGTCTCTTGAATATATCAAATTTAATATTTAATGTAAGTATATTTTGGAGATGTTGGTATTCTTTTCTTTTTAAGCATTAATCACCTACATGAAATACATTGAGTAATACAGTGCCGATTCTGCACATGATAATGTAACTGTAAGCATTTATACTAAACGTACGTTATCCATTCAATATATTATTTGTGGAGCGATAAATAACCCAGTACACTAAGATTCCAAATCACTGATTTTTGAAAGACCCAACATTTTTGGACACAAATATAACAATTTTAATGGAAATACCAAAGGTTATATTTGATAAATGTAGAGTTTTATAATCGCCAAAAGCAGTAAATTCTTGGACAGCAATATTTTACCATGAATCCTTGGGCTACTCTAGAAACTCGAAAATGTGATGAGGAATCACAAGAAGTTGTCGATGAATCCAACAAAGAAAAAGGATACATGTGGTTGTGATTTTTAAAACTCCAACAAAAGTTGATTTTGCCACAGAGAGAAACTGAGACAAGCAAATTATCAAAAAAGAACCAAAAGTTTTGAGCTCTTTATCTCCACCTAGCAAGACTTGAACTCAAACTCTATTTTTGTCACGTAATTTTTTATGTGCAAATTTGGGTTCAGAACATAGGTTCGCCTCAATGGCCACATGCGAATTGATAATTATCGGTGTTCCGATTCGAGCTCCAACAACATTGACAAGTGGTTTTTCGGTGCTGGGTGTCAAGTTATTGTTCGCATCTTGAAGACTGACTTCGTTGTCAATCGGTGTGGCCATTTGATTGGTAGTTAGTCGTTGCTAATCCGAAATCCAAGATATTTTCGAAAACAAGTGCAAAACACAACGGTGTGTTTTTGCAGGTTCGTATCAAATAACCACTGTTATCCTTAGCCCCACGGTGAGCGCCAAACTGTTTACCCGAAAAACGGATAGAGTTGAATTTGTACGCAGTTCTAAGGATACGTGGTGCAACTTAATACAAATCGCAAGGATAAATGGAAATATCAAGTATGGATTGCGAAAAATGCAAAAATAGACAAGGTTGTAAAAAGAAGATGAATTTTAGGACTAAACAAGTGGAATCAAATTAAGAAGTTTGAAAGAACAACTCTTCACTATAGGAGAATATGGTGCTTGAATTACAACGTTATCAAAAACTTGCCTCTACAGAAATAATAACCATCCCCTTTATAGTAGAAGGATCTTACTTTAGATATAAAAAAATACGTAGTGGGAAACCCATGATAAATCATCTTTCCCACAATTCCTAACAAGATTCTCTCCTCTAGTGGGATTGCAACGGCTTTTGTCTATGAGCTCGATATTGACTCGAGTTTTTCGGTCTTAACTCGAACTCTCGATCATGGCTTGAGCTCGATTCTGACTCGGGCCCTTGAATTGATTCGGGGTAAATGTTGGTCGGTCTTTGGATCATAAGCTCGACAACTTTACTTTGCATCATAGTTCAATTTGGATTCGAGCTTGATAATAATATCGAGCTCGACATTGATCGGCCCTGCGGACTCGAAGATTGTTTGTACCATCTTCGGAACCCATCTCGAAGTATTACTTCGATCGATTATGTTTCGAACTCGATCAATCATACGAAGGCCGAAATCTATTTCGACCGTATATAGATAGTCCTCTCGTTTCTCAGGAAGAATGTGGTGAGAAACGATATGATTTGTCAACGACTCGATCGAATAATAAGCTGACATTTACATTGGGCTCGACCATGACGCATGTTATAATTGTTCTGCCGATTTAGTTTTTCAAGGTATTTAATGCATGTCAGACGGTGATCAGCCACCGCTGATACTGAACCGCCATTGCTTAAACCTATAAATAACCCTTCTGTTAGTCATTTATTACTTTTACATCTTCAACCTTCCAAATTTTCCAATTTCTTTTTTGTATTCTCCGAGTTTATATGTAAATCTGTGATTCTTCTTTGCAAAATTATTCTTCCAAATTTCCAAATCTTTGTTACCTTCTTTAAATCCAAAATGGTGANTTCTTCCCAATCCGCCGCCGATAAAACACTGGTGGATCCTCGTCCTGAGGAGTGCGTTCCGGCGGCGTGTGTTCTTACCTCCGATTTCAAACTTGTTAAACGTTTGCCGGTTCCTAGCCGATGTGAGCCCGTATCGAGATATTTTTATTCGATAACCCGGGAGCACATCGAGCGGATAAAAAAAGATTGTAACTGGGAGAACAAAGAGGTAGTAGTGCCGTCTCCTGAAGAGGATATTACTACTCACGTGAGAGGATTTTTAAGCGTGTATACTTACCTTTTCATACTAGGCCCCCTCGACCCTGTTATCATAGATTTTTGTCATAAATACTTAATATCCCTAGGTCAGATACATCTTTCCTTTTGGCGGATCTTTATTTTGATCCGATATTTTGTGAGTAAAATCGAGGGGATGCCTTTCACCCTCGATCATCTTGTCCGATTATACCATTCTCGCCTTTTTCAAGGAGGGTTAATAAAACTCCAACATCGAGCTACCAAGGCTTTATTCTCGAGTATAGACGAGGATAATGATCGAGGATAGATGTGCCGATTCGTTCGAGTGAGGACTTCGGATCTGATCCCGACCGAAAAGATGCCTTTTCCCAAGAAGTGGAACATGAAGCGTAAGTGTAATTCTGTTGTTATCTTATATTATTTTGTTCTTTCATTTCTTTTCTTACCAATATTCCCCTTTTGTGATGCAGCGGTTCCTTGGATGCCCGACGCAGTGCCCGATCTCAAGAACTGGGTATGTGATCTGGTTTCGACCTCCTCATATACCGAGCGCTTATGGCGCGACTTGTCAAAGAGCCGATGGGAGGCCAAAACTCACGGTGAGTACCTCTCTCGTATCTTTTGGTAATTCGAATAAGATGTTTTTCTCATACTTCAATAATATTTTCCGTATGCAGGTGTGGGAAAGGATGCGGTTTTGAGGCCCTTGTCTGTCGAGGAAGAGGTTTAGGCCTCTCTCCCAAAGTCGGTGAAAGATAATAAGAGGAAAAGAGCCCCTGTCCTTGAAGATCAAAAACCGAAGAAGAGGATGACTCGTAAGCCGAAGAAGAATACCATTCCTTCTACCGTAGAATCAGTTCTGTGTCTGAGGGATGAAGAAGATGAAGAAGAAGAGAACGATGGGTCTGCTCTGGCGGCCCGAACAAAGAAGACCACTGACGCTCCACAAGCAGCTGGATCGATGGTGGTTCATAAGGCTCCGCCTCGAACTGAGGATATATCGGAGAGAGATTCGGGTAGAGTCCCCGAGTTGCTGGAGATCGAAGATATTTCCCATCGAAGTTGACTGATGGGGGATATGTCTGAAGGGGCTCTTCCCGAATCTTTTCGAACCGAAGAGAATGCCCAGATAACTTATTTGGGGCAGTAGCAATCGAAGGCTCTCCCACCTTCCCTGCCTTTTCCGCAGGGGCGATTCGGGAAGCCCAAGCTTTGGGGTCTCTCAAATTAGATAGGCCTCATAATAGAGAGAATCCTTTTCGTGACATGTTCATCAGTGTCGAAGAAACTGTCGGTACAAGTGATGCATCAGGTCTTTTTAACGGAGTGCAGTAGGCTTTGAATCAGGTAGGTCTTAAATCATATGGCGTCACCTTTAAGTTTGCTTTTCTTTTCTGACTTCGTTTCTTCTTTCTTTGCAGGCCGCGACATTTTATCGAGAATCATGTTCTCGATCTCGAACTGATCTGCCTCGATACGAGGCCGAGCTTCAACGGGTTACGGAGGAGAGGAACTCCTTAAAGCTCCTTTTGGGCCAAAGGGGAGAGGAAATAAAAGACCTCCAAACTGAGTTGTCCAGGGATCACCAAGATCAGATTGATCTATCCAAGTAGGTAATAATTCTTTTAAAAGCTTATGGGCTTGATACCGGAATGATGGCTAATCTTTCGGTCTCACAACTGCAGCAGAAAATTGAGATGATAGGAAAACTCCATGAAGAAGTTGATGTGATAAGAGCGGAGTCTTTGAAGTGGAAAGAAGGAATGGACCGCTTTGCTCTAGAGAAAGAAACTGCTCGAGCCCAATTGTCATCGGCTGAAAACCAACTTCAAAAAATGAAGGAGAAAAGTTCGGTCCAAGGAAGAGGAATAGAGGAGATCGAGGATCGGTTGGCCTCTGTACTTGCCAAGTCCGAATCTGACGCCAAAAAGGCAAAAGACGATGCGGATGCACTCGTGGCCGTCTATTGGGCCGATGCTGAAGCTGCCCAGGTCCAAGCAAGAGAGGCAGTCCGAAGTGCCTGTTGGCATAGACGGAGTAGTGGTGGGCTCGATAGATATCGTTTTAGTTCCTCTAGTGCCTGTTGGCATTCTGGGGTCCAAGCGAAATCGTTTTTTGTTTTTAGTAGAGAGAAGAATTTGTGACTTCGATCTGATGATCTCGAAATGAATCGGCCTAAGGCTGCAATCCGTCCCATTAGCCTCTGTACAACCTTCACACTGTCCACGATGGTGATGTCTTCGATGGCCTTAATTTTATCGGGGTTAATCTCGATTCCCCGATTTGACACCATGAAGCCGAGGAACTTGCCCGAACCGACCCCGAAAGCACATTTCTCAGGGTTGAGCTTCATGTTGTATTTCCTCAAAATATCGAATGTTTTCTGCAAATGGGTCAAATGGTCCTATATGCACAGGGACTTAACTAGCATGTCATCAATATAAACTTCCATTGATTTACCTATTTGTTCTTCGAATATTTTATTTACTAGGCGTTGGTAGGTAGCTCCTGCATTTTTTAGCCCGAAGGGCATCACATTATAACAATAAGTTCCATATTTGGTGACAAATGAAGTCTTTTCCTCGTCTTTCGAATTCATCTGGATTTGATTATACCCGGAATAGGCATCGAGAAAAGTGAGTATCTCGTGGTCGACCGTGGCATCGATCATGCGATCGATGTTGGAAAGCGGAAAGGAATCTTTGAGGCATGCTTTGTTCAAATGTTTATAATTCACACACATTCTAAGTTTGTTCCCTTTTTTAGGCACTACAACTACATTGGCTAACCATTCGGGATATTTTACCTCCCTAATGGACCCTATCTTGAGAAGTTTGGTTATCTCGTCCTTTATGAATGCGTGCTTTACCTCGGGCTGGGTCTTCTCTTTTGCTTCACCGGTCTGACCCTAGGGTCCAAGCTTAGCCGATGCGTCGTTATGTCCAGTGGAATTCCTGTTATGTCTAAATGGGACCAGGCAAAACAATCAATGTTATCGATAAGAAATTTCTTCGTGAGTTCGGGGCTCAACCCCGTTCCCAGGTATACCTTCCGTTCGGGCGAGTGCTCTATTAGTGTGGGTTGCTCCAATTCCTCAATCGTTGATTTGGTAGCATCGGCATCATCGAGAATCACGAAGGATCGAGGGATCCTCTGATCATCATCTTATTCGATCTTCTGGTTATCTGGTAGGGTCAAAGTCGATGTCTGTGATTGCTATTTGGTATCTCGTCCCTTTTCTGAGCCCGATCCCTTTACTGGCGATGGCGAGGATATTGGTTTCGCTTCCTCGATGATGAACATTTCTCTTGAAGCTGGTTATTCTCCGTACACTATTTTGACTCCTCCCGATGTTGGGAATTTAAGGATCTGGGGTAGGGTCGAAGGTACAACTCTCATGTTGCGGATCCATGGCCTTCCGAAAAGGGCGTTGTATCTCATGTCACCTTCGATCACGTGGAACTTCATTTCTAGGATGGTTCCGACCACGTTTATCGGTAGAACTATCTCGTCTTTGGTGGTTTCACATGCCATATTGAATCCGTTTAGAACCAGGGTTGCGGGTACGATCTGGTCCTGCAGGTCGAGCTGTTCTACGACCTTCAATCTGATGATGTTGGTCGAGCTACCTGGATCAATCAATACACGCTTAACTTTAGTTTTATTCATGAGTACGGATATTACCAGTGCATCGTTATGAGGTTGTATGACTCCTTCTGCATTTTTATCATCGAAGGACAAAGTTCCTATGGGTGTGTAATCTTGAGTTCGAGATCGCTTTTCCATCACAATCGATGTCTTAGTGAATTTAAGCACCGGTCCCTGAGGGGTATCGGTGCCACCGATGATCATGTGAATGACATGTTGTGGTTCTTCTTATTTGTTTTGCTTGCCGAAATCCTTGTTTTTAAAATGGTTCTTCGCCCTATCGCTTAAAAATTCTCGAAGGCACCCTTTGTTGAATAACCGGGCTACTTCCTCTCTTAGTTGCCTGCAATCTTCCGTTTTGTGGCCATGGGTGCCATGATATTCACAGATTTGATTGGGATTCTTCTAGGCAGGATCGATCTGCATGGGTCGAGTCCATTTAGTGTCTTTGATGCGTCTGATAGCCGACACGATGGCGGATGCATCAATGCTGAAGTTATATTCTGATAACCGAGGCGCTTCCTTAGATCCGGCATGCCTATGGAATCTACTTCTGTTCATCAGCCCCCGCAACCCTTGACCTCGATCACTTCTTTTGTTATTTTACCCGGGGTTATGTCTCGATTCACTGACTCTGCGGTTTCTGTTGTACGGTCGGTATCAATCCCCGATCGGACATTGTTCTTGATTAATATCCCTTCTAATAACGGGTTCAGACCCTAATTGATCATCTTTGACCCTAATGTTTGAAGGTACCGATTGTACACGTCGTCCCACGTGATGGCTGGGTATTCAATCAGGTTATGCTTCAACCGCCGTGAAGCCGTCGAACTTCGTTCGTTCAAACCTTGAGTGAAAACCTGAACAGCCCAATCGTCCGTGACTGGTGGCAGATCCATTCATTCCATTTGAAAACGAGATACGAATTCCCTTAGCATCTCGTTATCCTTTTGTCTTACCTTGAAGAGGTCCGATTTCCTTGTTGTGACTTTTATGGTGCCGACATGTTCTTTTACAAAAGAATCTGCTAACATGGCGAACGCGTCGATGGAATTTGGTGGTAGGTTATGATACCTAATCATTGCTCTTTTCGAGAGGGTCTCTCTGAATTTTTTTAACAACACAGATTCGATTTTATCGTCTTCTAAATCATTGCCCTTGCACATGTGTAAGAAGTGACGTGCTAGTTGGGATCGGTCATTTCATTATATTTGGGAATTTCGGGCATACAGAATGTTTTGGGGCTGCGATCAAGGCATGAATTTTTTTGAATCCAACCCTTTTATCATTGGTGGAGCTCCCAGGATCTGATCGACCCTGGAATTATATGTTTCTACTTTTTTATCATTGGCTTCGACTCGCTTCCAAATCAAAATGGACGTCCGATTCAAAAAGTACTTAAGTGCAACCAGATCTAACACAAAATGGTGCATTTTCTCTGTATGCATTTAGCCTTCTAACGCTGTAATTGCTGTGTTGTTTGGGTTTTCTCTGTGTGCTTGTATGGTGTCACTCCAGTATTTTCGTGTTTCTCTTTAGTCCTTTTTATTCTTTGTATTTACAGGGAAAATGATAGGTGTATTAGAGTTGAAGAAGGATCTAAATAAAAAAAGGAAGTATGTTTTGGTGATTTTGTCAGAGAGATAACGATAATTTTGGAGAATAAATTAGAGGAGGCAGAATGTGATTTGACTGGTGAGAAGAGGATGGTAAGATAAAATAGAGTAGCTTATTGTTTCCTTTCTGTGAGTACTGCTCGGTCTTTCTATGGGCTGATGTAGTATACTTGCACTAACTTAGAATCATATTATTGTAAAATTGCTTTAGGGAAAGATACTATATTAAATTAGGCTCACACTCACTGAACAGGTGCAATTTTCTTCATATTTCTAGCGTATCGATTAATTTGATTCAGCTAAAATAACGAAGAAAAGGATGGTCGCTGAAAATGAGCACAATATGCATCTGTGTGTGCGTATTTACTTTTATAAATCCATCTTATCATGTTACATGACAAGTTGAAGTTGGTTGCTATCATATTAATGTCATATGGCATTCATTTTGATTTTTTAATTGAAAGCCTACTCCATAGGAATAATTGCTGATCTAAGAACGAAGAGGAAAATAGTGCCTTTCATCATGCACTTGATCAATGAAAGATGAAAGTCGTTGTTCAAGGTCTGTTTTTACATGTCTGTTATTATTCTACAAGTTAATCAGTACATCCTGTCGAGTGGAGTCACATTTTCTTCATTGTTTGCTCAAGTAGTTCTTGAATTTTAACTGAAATGTTAGTGGTAACTCTTTGTGAAGTAACTGAGATGTTAGTGTCGATTGTGTATTTATTGTTATAACTTCATCTTATCATGTAACGTGACAATTTGAAGTTTGTTGCTATCATAATAATGTCCTATGACATTCACTTTGGTCTTAGCCTACTCCACGGGAACAACTGTCGATCTAACCACGAAGAGGAAAATAGGGCCTTCCATCGTGCACTTGATCAATGTAAGATGAAAGTGGTTGTTCAAAGTCTGTTTGGACATATTTGTTATTATTCTACAAGTTAATCAGTACATCCTGTGGAGTAAAATTACATTCTCTTCATTGTCTGCTCCAATAGTTCTTGAATTCTAATGGAGATGTTAGTGATGATGATTGCTTTTGAAGTAAAGTATTTTTTGCTACTTGATGCAGTTTCGATTCTTCATAATGGGACATAGGATAAATGTTGAGTACTTTAAGCATAATGACTGGATCTCTTTTTTGGAGTACAAACTGGTTCTGCTGTTTTTGACATTTGGTTTTTGCTGATATGTCATAGGATAATTTTGATATTTCCTATTTGAATGAGAGAAAATATAAATCAAAGGTATCATGTCATCTCAAAAATAGAGGCAGCTCCAGAAAAATTTTTTAGAAAGAAGAAATCAATCTATTAAAGTAGTAATCAGTAGATATTGATGGTTTATTATAAGCAGCAGCAGAAGCAATCCCAATATCAAAATCACATGTAATCTAAATAACTAGTATAAACGGGATTTCACGGATTACCTCTTGAAGTGTGAACAAAGCTCCTCTATCACGTGAGCCTCCAATTCCACAACAACTCAATGAAATCTCTACCACCCGCATGATCACTATCTCTGAACGTTCCACGGTCTTTTACCGTGTTACCCAAACAATATCCGGAAAATAGTAATTTCCTGTGGGCAAAATTTTCTAGGAAAAAGAGGCTGAAATTCGGCCACCTTGTTCTACGCCCTCTAGGTGGAAAACCTTATGTATTTATAGCACACGTTTTAAGGGTTAAAACCCTTTTCCAAAACCTGTTAGGTTTTTCTTTCCACCAGAAAAAAAATTCCTTTATTCCCTATTATTTAGGCACAGCAGGGACCACAGAATTTAATTAACAAGGCTTCCAATTATGAAATTAATTTCTAATTTTCGAAATTAATATCCACCATTATAAATTATGAATTATTCCACTAAAAATTCGTAATTGCACTCCTTATTCAATTTCGAAATTCATCCATTAAATCTTATTTAACTCCCCATATTAAGATTCAGACACTAATCAATTAAATTAAATTACTTACGATTTAATTTATTGATTATTTCCTTTAGACTTTCGCTTAACTTATTTCATGTGTCGGATACAAAATCCACCGGTCAGGTTTACACATGAAAACTTATAAGCTTTTATAAAGGTATATCATCAATCTCTAAATCGAGACATGGATTCCATCAAGTAACTATTACTTCGCCAATGTACATTATTATTATCCAATTTACCAGGCATATTGACCCACGAAAGAATCTCGCCTTTTAATAAATCAAAATAATAATAATAATAATATACACAGCTAATAATAATTATATCAAGATTAAGAGTATAAATACATTTAATGGCTAGAGAGTTTATTTTATTAAGTCAGTATAAAATACTTATCTCTACTTGGTCCGTTCAATACATACAAAATGTACCAGCACAAGAAGTTAGAATTAAACTATTCCGATAATCAAGATAAATTATATTTAATCTTGTGCTACAATCATCCATCATGGTTTGTCCAATTCCATCATTAGATTGTGAACTCAAACTTTATACTTATAAGAATCGATTATTTAATCTTCCGTGTATAAGTTAAACTCCATACACTAAATCATCTACTATATAAGCAAAGGACACAAACTAATATATGATCCATTTAAAACTTTATTAAAACTAAATAAACAATTATTTTATTATAAAAACTATATCTAAACCAAACCCATGGTTAGTAGTATATATCCCAACAATTTCCCACTTAGACTTTTAACCATAACAATTATTAGAATATACCATATCCAAATGCATGGTTAGTAGTATATGCCCCAACAATCTCCTACTTAGACTCATAACTGTCACGACCCGAAATTCCCACCTTCGGACCGTGATGGCGCCTAACATTTCACTTGTTAGTCAAGCCAACGTTAGAATAATATTAACTAATTTTTAAACAATCTTTACATTATTAATAATCAAGGAACCAAAAACGGAAGCAAAGTTTGAAATATAGTAAAATAATCCATAAAAATAACGGTATCTAAATACCATCCCAGAATTGGTTTTACAAGTGCACGAACTTTTAGAATAAATACAAATAAAGGTCTGAATAAAATAAAGATGTCTGAAAATAAACACACATCTAAAGTAAAATAGACAGGGACTTCAGAACTGCGGACGCCATGCAGTTATACCTCAAGTCTCCTATGGTAGCTGGAATCCGAGCAAGTCTATGGTACGCCGCTGAGACCAACTCCAAAATCTGCACAAGAAGTGCAGAGTGTAGTATCAATACAACTGACCCTATGTACTGGTAAATGCTGAGCCTAACCTCGAGGAAGTAGTGACGAGGCTAAGGCGGTTCACTTACATTAACCTGTACGCAATATTAATAACAACA